>VZRF01001307.1:265149-515149 GCA_013396875.1 Vireo altiloquus | reverse complement strand
AAAGCCTCCATTGAAAACACATTTCCCAGCAAAGCACTATAGTATATGGATAAAATTAAAGCAATTAATTAAAATACTCTCAAGAGTGAAATCTTTAAAAATTCTGTTGTTTTGCATAGTTCTGTACACTTTGAAAATTATGATTGTTTAAAATTAATAATGTAATTGTCAGCACATTCTCCTTCTTGAAAACGGAATTCATCTGGTACAGGAAAATTAATGTTTTGCTTGGGGCTTTGGCCTTTAACGAATGTAAATTAGAGAAATTGATTAACACAATACAAAAAAGTTATACCTTCCCCTGTAATACATTTTTGATAGCTGTGGCTTGATAAATTAGTATATTGTGTGTTTTTAAATGAATATGATTTATTGCTGTTGTCTACCATATGAAGAAACACAAAAAAATTGTTTTCAGGATCATTGACTTGAACATATCAATGGCACTGTTGGACAATTCTTGCTGAGTGTTAAGATGATTTATGTAACAGAGCGAAGGTTTCCACAGTAATGCATTGTAGTCTCAAGCTATCAAGCCTTGTTCATGCAGAGACAAAAGCAGCTAAAAAACACGTGCTTCTGAAGGTCCTCTGTTTAGAAATTAGAGATAAGGTTGATCCTATTAAAACTCCTGGAAATATCCACTGTCAAATATATTATCCTAACTTTCAAATGTGTATAAGGTACGTGGCTGTTTTACCGCTTCTGATGAGCTCATTGTTTTTACATTACTCTCTATTCATAAGTATTTCAGTTATGTAACAATGTGTTCAATAATAGAAGAGGAGACAGCCTGAAGCATCTATCTTTTAAAAACTGGCATCTTTCCACAGTTCAGATGCAGAAGCCTTGGTGCAAATGAAAAATTAAGACATGCTCTACATAGTTGGCAGAACCATTCATATCACTTAAATTAAATATCTATAGGCAAATTCCCAATTTTTAAGGAGCTGTTGCTAATACGAGCTTCTGTTGAGTAAATGCATGGTGACTGATGCAACCATTGAGCACACAAATCAGACTTACTTAGTGCATGTTGTCATCTGTGCGGTCTTATAGGAACAGTTCTGCTCTTTCCAGAGAGATTTACAATGAATGTTTGAAAGCTTACTGCCCCTTGTGGTCAGTCTGTTTGAGCCATCTCCTTTGACTTGCCTCTTCTGATCACTTTTTAAAGTTCTATTAAATTTTTTTTAAAACATCAGTAAGTTTTGCTGGCCAATATGCAGTTATCACTGTAGAGTACTTAAGGAAATGGGCTGTATTTGTATTTCCTGCCAGCATTTCCCTTATTCCTCTGATGAGTAACCTCAAAAGTAAATACTAGAATTTTTTTGTGTTTGTGTTATCAGCACAGCAGGATGCATAGCCCTAGTCTGAGTTATGCGTTGCCAAAGTAAAGAACTGACTTGTGACATACACTTCCTCTCCATATCCCAGTTTTGCCCCTCTTTCCATAGCTTGTTGCTGAATTTGGCCAGGCTAAGTGGCTTAAAAGGTAAATTGAAGGGGACCAATAGGGTCTTGTTCAGAAACAAAAGCTTGGGTTAGGGTTGGACACTGAATCAGGGTTAAGTATTCATATAATTTTATTCTGGCAAGCTTTTCTCATAAAATTACACACCAAGGTAGCATATAGATAATGAAGTCTCTTGATCTCAGAGTAGGCATCCCGATCATCTGTTTTATGAAGTTTCCATCATTTCAAGCATAAATATTTAGCCAGAAATATAGAATATTGTCCTTTAGATTTGGGAAGACATTCTTAATTCAGAAATCTTTCGTAACTTTGTGTCTATAGATAGTTCAAACTTAAGGATAATACGTTCTGAGGTTCCCACTGTGTAGATTCCACCTGAACTACACTCAAATCTGTTTATAATAAACACAGGTGTAGTGAAAATGCTCTTTATAATAAGGGAAGTTAAGCCTGTGTCTGTTCAGTGCTGTGCAGTTTGTTTAATGGTATTAATTTGCAGAGGGATTTCTCTCTGGAGAAAGACCTGGGAAGTTCCCCTAAACTGAAGAGCTGATTAACACCTCATCCACTCCTATAGTCACCAGATGAAAGTGAAACCACTGGCAAAGTTGCAAAGTGGTAAATAAAAAAAAGCATTTCTGCTACCTTTTTTGTTTTGGTTTGGTTTGGGGGGGTTTTGGGGGTTTTTTGTTGGGTTTTTTTCTTTGTTTATCAAAAGTGAAAAAGTGAGCTTGCTAAGGTTTCTGTGACCAGTAGAATAGAGAGGAGCAATTCCATATCTTTCTGAACTGAGCAAGTCCTGCTGATAGGAAAACCAACTATGAAGAAAAAACACTTGGAGTGGAGGGGAAAGACCCTAACCTTCCCCATGCCTGAGAAAACCTAACAGAGCTGAAGCTACAGGCCATTCTTAATATTTATTATTAATATATATGAGCTGTACTTATGAAATGCAGTTGGATACAGGGAGCACAGCCTTCCCTGATGCTCTGGATGCTAGATAACTGCTTTCATTAGAAATTCCAGATAAACGGCTTATGTTGGAAGAAGTGGTGCTTTAAGGAAGCCCAGAGGCCAAGACAGGATGATGACTGGTCTGGGAGCGAGAGTTCTTGCTGCAAGGTAAAGCTTGAGCCTGGCTTTCTGCTAAAGTTCCCTAAAAATTTCCCTTTTCAGAAGAAGGTAACAATACAACATTTCAGGAGAGCCCATTGCCAGCAGTGGATCAGTTGCATTAAGGGGACCCCAGATGGTTACTGAAACAGGTTTTCCAACAGCAAGGGGAGAAGTGGCAGGAAGGTAGGAGTGGGTGTTAGAAGCTTTTAGCTGCTGTGCACAGGACAAGCACATGTCCCATTCCTCACACCTTTCCTCCAGGCACAGTTTCAACAGCCTTGTTTCTGGGATATGTTTCTGGGATGTTTCTGTTGGGTTTGCTGCAGATGTATCTAGGAATTTTGGGTTTTGATATGCCAGTGTGCAAAGTCATTACCAGCACCTGAACCAAGCTCCTGAATGAGACAAGTAATAAGCAAATCACTGTTGAAGAAACTTCCCCGAGTAAGTTATGTCTGTATGTGTTGCATACACACAATACTGAGCATGGAAATATCAAATTGGCTGAAAATAGGTGAATAGGGTGCTCTACAAATGCTTTCAAATGTCTGTCCATACCATTAGAATATAGCTTGGATGCTGCCTAACTTTGTTGAAATAGTACAATAATGTCTTAAGAAAAAATTAAAATAGAGAAATGTAGGAAATGCTATGATTTGAATTATGTGTCATTTGGTGTGTTGTTACTGCTTTTGCTATTCTAATCCTAAGTTTAAGTATAGCGGACAATGATATTGTTGGTGATGTGGGATCAAATACACTCTTAACTGGTTCTCAAGCAACAACCATGGTGTGATTTTTTTTTTAATAATTAATCAGAGAACAACCATTTATTTAAAAAGCATAGCCCATATAATATATGTAATATTATTATATACTTACACGACACAACTTGGATTGTGGAGCTGCTAGTGCTTTATACTTCTTAATAAGTGAAGCTAATGTCCTACTGGCAGTTCAATTGCTTCCACCATTTTTGAAGTGTTACTTGTTAAGGACACATTTGAAACACAAAAAATCAAAAGTAAATATGGTCCGTCCATAAGTGACATGCAAAAAAGGTGCACAAAGAAGCAGATATGCTAAATGCCTGCACTAGCCTGTCAATATTTGATTTAGGAATACCTGCTTTTAGTACCAAACATCGGTCTCACAGGACAGTGCAAAAGAGAGAAAACAGATGTTAATACTTTATACCTGCGAAATCATGGGAAAGAAAACTCTTTTGAGGCCATAAGTCTTTTGGGACAGTAAAAAAGACACTGTTGAACATAAATGTCATCTTTACACAGCTAATGAATCCCTCCTGGTAGCTGTAGGCTACATGGATTCAAGCTACCAAATCAAAGTGTACCTGCAGTGATTGTGCAGGTCCAGGACAGCATTATGAATGTTATCCCTTCATTTCTGTTGCTTGCTGTTTTGTTATTGTGGTATTAGACCTTAAACTCACTTTAGGCATCTTTCTCTTCATCATGGTTTTTATGTAACAGTAATTAGCAACTAGCTAGCGTATTCATTGTCCCTAATAGTTTTATTTGGTTTTGCAAAATTTATACATTGCTATTGTGTAAATGTGATGTTCTCTTTGCCATGTTTAAGCCTCCTCTCCATTTAGTGAGGGTCTATTTTTATTATATTTCCCCTTGGAGATGTTTCCACTGATGGCTGCATCATGGCTTCTAAAAGCAGGGGTAAGTGCAACTTACAGAGGTCAGTAGGCTCACACCAGCTTCCCATTAAGGAGAAAGCATAGGCAAAGGGAGAGCAAACTCCTGTGCTGGAGGTGAGAAGCACAAAAATTGCATGGAATACATGGGTAGAAACAAAGTCCTCACACATAACAGTGATGATAGCAGTGTCAAATCCTTTTGTCTCATTGTTCTGTTGTTTTCATTCTTTGTGATTTTTCTTTACTAGATTTTCCAGTCTAGACTTCTTGTTCTATTTCATACTAAGATTTTGGTAAAGAGATTAAAACCGTGTTGGAAAAAAACCAAAGCAGTCAAAAACATGGCAATGTGAATTAGAGGAGGTTTTTCTGTGTTCAGCAGCTCGCTGAATACATTTAATACTATTTGCTTTTGGTCTGATTTGAGTTTATATATACATGCTCATACAGAGGAGAGTAACCTCAGGCATCAGGAGGACATTATTACTATGATGACTAATGAAAAACCCCTTTGTTTATAATTGGTCATTGATTCTTCCCTAGTCCTTCTGCATGAATTCATACACCGTACTGTCCTCCATTTGAAAACTCATATGGGGGAAAACATTTTCTTCCAATAGCTGCTCTTTGAGATTATGCCCTCATATTCATCCTTTCTGTGATACCTTTCAGGAGCAGAATGTATTTAAATCCTTGCATTTCCAGAATTAACAAAAGCAGCACTCAGAGCAGGACTGCTGTGCTGAAGAGGGCAGGAAGGGTGGGAGTAGTCTCTGTGCTATAAATCTCCTGACTGTGGGCATGGGATGTGCAAAGACTGATCACTTTGCAAAGGAGTTGGCTGTTCTCAGAAAAGCAGAGCAAGCTTTCAGGCTGAGCCATTGCAACAGATCTCTTTAACTCTTTATTATGCTCACCTTTTCTGTCTAAGAAATATGTGCATACCCACCCTATCCTACAAATGAGCCTACCTGCTCATACAGATAAATAATAGCAATTATCCACCTTGGTGCTTTACTCTGACTTTGCCTGTGGCTTTTCCTTGGATCAGACTGAGTTGGATGACTTAATGGCAGCAGACAACAAAAGACTAACAGTTGTTTGGTGGAGTTACTAATTCAGATGACTGACAAAATATATGTATAATTAAGTTTGTAGATTAAGAAAGAAAAAAGTTAGATTTTTTTAGACACTTCAAATGTATTTTTATAAACACAAAGTATACTCATACTAGGTATGTACTATTTCTTTTTCTTTGTAGCAGAGTAAATGCATGGCACTCCCACAAGCATAAAAGTGATATCTTTCTTCACTATGTAATTCTTGTTCTGAGTAGCAGGGAGTAAAATGAACCATTTTGTGCCAATGTTAATTTTATAAATTGCATTCCCTTTTCCACAATTCCCATGAAATAGGTATTCAGCTAGATGAACACTCTTGGAAAATTTTAATAGGACCCTTGAAATCTGTTTGAGTTCACCTTTAAAAAAAATATTTCTAGTGGAAGCTGTGAAAGTATCATAGATTCTTATGCCTTAGAGGCATTTTTTCCTCCATACATAATGGTAAGACTTCACTCGTATAATATATGGGTCTTGAAAATATTCTCTTTGTTAAATTGTAAATCACACTTAGAAGTATGCGAGTTGGTCTCTTTTTGTTTGTTTTGTATGATTTTTATTATTATTGACCAGTGCTCATATGATTTTCATAGCATACAGTTTCATAGCATACATAGTTTCAAGCAACAACTTTTCATTTGGTGGTTTGTTTTTTTTTCCAGTCTTTTCCTGGCCCAAGTCTCGAAAGTGAAGATTTTAACATACCTCCTATAACTCCTCCGTCATTGCCTGACCACTCCCTGGTGCACTTGAATGAGATAGAGTCTGGGTACCACTCTCTGTGTCATCCCATGAACCACAATGGCCTCCTTCCATTCCACCCACAAAACATGGATCTACCTGAAATTACAGTTTCCAACATGCTTGGCCAAGACGGGACACTGCTTTCCAATTCCCTCTCTGTGGTAAGCACTTTTAGTCTTTCTCTTCTGTTTTAAGTGCAAAATCATGGAAATACAGACCTGTTTGAAACCCTTTGCAGGGGCAAACACCTGCACCACTCCAACTTTGGGGTGCCCTGGCCTGAGTCTGGGTGTTACAGTGCCTTCCCTGTGCCAAATCCTCCCCCCAGCAGAGGTGGTGGGGGATTTCCTGCTGAGTTCCTCAAAGCCAGGATGTTACCTTCTGCCGCCTTGGGTAGAAGTGTTCCTGCTTTACAGGCATGTAAATAATGACAAAAAGAGGCTCAAGGCTCTGACTTCTGCTGGAGCAGGGTTTGGATCCAGATGGCCGTTGTTCTGTATTTTTCTGATGAGGCTCTTTCCATTCTCATTTGCATGTGCTGAGAGATGTACAAAAATTTAATATTTCCTTTCTTGTTTACCGCACGTTTGGAAAACAGCAAATGTTGTTTCTGATTCTAGGCCAAATCTTACAGTCTTTTTACAGTTCCCAGTCCTTAGCCAGCCAGAATTCAATTGAAATGACTGGACAACTTGCTTATAAAGTCTGTCAGATAGTCATTATGGTCGTAATCTTGTGAAGCCTGATATTATAAATCACTTCTTTGAATGTTAAATTGCTTGCAATGACTGCAGAGCTACTTTACGTGTTACATTTTCAAGTGGGCTCTAAAATTAATTAGTATACTTCTGGTATAGCAGCTCCAGAGAAGATTATTTCACATTGATGTGCAGTTCTAACCCAAAGGGTTAAAAATCCCATGGAAGAGGATGGGGCTTGACATTGTGAATATCCTATGGCACTTAAAGCACTAGATGAGCTAGATCAGCTGCCCCGGAGCTGCAGATCCCAACAGCCAAAGATAAGAATCTGTTGTTTCTAAAGATAAAGTGTCAGGGCTTCTCACCAAAAATTATGCACTTAGGGACTAAGGCTATTTGGTTTCCCAGCTCGCTAGCTCCCCACCACATTATCTAAAAAGCATGAATCAATCCTGGGTACCTGAGAGCTGACACAACATGTGGAGGTTTGGGCTGTGAGGGATCTAGGCTCAGCTCCCCATCAGCCCTTCAGACTAACAGCCCCAGCGCCAGGGGCCATGGTGGCTGGAAAAGACTTAGTTTACAACAAAAATCTGCCTTGTCACATGGCTTCATTGCAACTTAATTAAAGTAAGGCTACCTTGATTTTGAGGAGCTCTGCATTCCCTTTGAGGATCTCCAAAAATCAGAGGGCACAAGTCTTGGCTTCTTATGTGTTGCACAGTTGTTATTGATTTACTAGGATGTTGCACACTTTGTGTTTGAGGTCAGAATCTGACCCCAGGGTTATGTTCAATAATGGGAGGAGTGGGGGAGAGGCAGATTTATATAGAGAAAAATAAATGTACTCTATGGAAAGATCCTGTATTTTCCTTGCATGTCTACAGAGCTGGTGGCATGCATTTAAGAGCTTGAGTGAAATCTTGTGTGGCGTTCTGAGAATCAGAACTATGAGAGGACTTGAAAAAGTAAGAGAAATGCTTGACACTCTAGTCAAGACCAGACAGTATTTCATTGAATTGACCTCTTTTGAGCCATGGTTATGGCTCAGAACTATGCATTCTTTTAAGCTGTGATGTTTCGCGTTAACCTTTTGCAACAAGCTCTGAACAAAGGGCCTTGAGAGTGCATAGATCATCACAGTGAATAATTGCTTTGAGGGCAAATACAAAAAAGCTGAATAATATAACTAAGCAATTTTCCTATTGGAACTTAGTGAAGATCAGAAGAGATGAAAATCAGATGTCGAGAAAATGTGTGCTAAGTTTTGACAGTAATTTCTGAGGATTTGTTCAATAAATAAAGCCTGATCCTTGAAGTGTCATGCGCTAAAGTCAACTGTTACCCCTAACTTGCATGTCCTTTTTGCATAAGAGGGCCTCTTACCTAGCAAGAGCTTTAACTCAAGCTGGTTTGTCTGTGCAGGGGGTGAAGCTACAGCTCATGTTAGTATAACTGGTAGGGTGTTAACACCTCGATTTCGTACAGTTCAAACACTGTTTGGCATTCTAGTTCCTCTGATTTGAATTTGATAGCTTGAGAGAAATTAACTTGAGGGAAATAATTTAACTCTTCAGTGAATTCAGTGACTTCTTCAGTGAATAGAATGACCCCATTGTTCTTTTGGCTTTGTACCAATGATGAAAAGCAGGGGATTTTGTAGAGTTAACATTCTTTACTTAGTGTTGAAGCTTTTCTTTATAATCCAGAACATTTAGCATTTTTTCTTCAATATGACTCTTTTCTTGTGCTATTACTCATCTCCAAGTTTCCTTTTTACTATCTTATCAAACTGATCAGTTTAACATGTTCTTGTCTAAATCACTCCTATATTGCCTCATATAAAACATAATTTATAAGTTTCTCCGATCTATCTAAACCTTTGGCTCCGTATAATTTCTAGTATATCAAGTACCATTTAGCATATTTGGAAACCATGTGTCTCACTTCATTTTTCAGGGCACTAATGGGTATTTTTAGAAAAAATATTCTTAGAAACGAATCTGTTGGCTGTTCTCTATCCCCAATTAATTTCACATCTTCAGCAAATTTTACTTACATTGGGACAAATTCAGCTGCATTGCAATGTGCTTCTGATTGAATTAGGTTATTTTTTTACTTTCAACATCCTTCTTTTTAGCCATTTTTTAACCCATGTTAGTATTTTAGCAATAATACCTTTTGGTTTTGGTCTGTGTTAGAACTAGTGCATGTTTTTCAGTTTGTGTTTTTATGGCCAAAGCATTAATTAATGCTAGCCAAATATGAGAAAGGAATCTCACTGAGCTCACAAACAGTTGGAAAATAGTTCATACACTAAGTATAGTGTTTTTCTTCCATCTCAACTACCAGGTGGTTTCAGATGAGGATTTCTGTGATTTTGGACAGATTGAAAATTGAGGATGTACCCTTCCTAAAACCCCTTCAAATCTCCCCCCATCAGAATTCCCTGTTTCATACTGTGCAGTACTCCCTCCAAGGTGCAGAGGAAATCCATTTCAGTAAGGATGGCAGGATTTACCCCAATCTCTGTAAGAATTCTCCTCTGTGGAAGTGCTTAAACACACACAATAAGAGCCTACTACCAGCTCAGTGAATTCGTATTAGGGATCAGCTTCTTACAGATTTTTACACAGTGGGAATTCTTTATAAAAAATTTTACACTCCTGGGAGATGAAAATTTCTCTTTGCCATTGACTGTGTCTTAAATTTGGAATTAGCCTTCTTTGAAGTTTTTTTGATTGACTGAACTTTCATATTGCACACCCACTACTTAAAAAAAAAATCAAACAACAAAACCATGAAAAAATTTTCCTTCTCATTATTCTGCTGTTGGTTCACATATTTGCTTCTATGTTTGTGTATTTCTGGTTTCTTTCTTAGGTGACATACAGACATATACACATGCACACTAATTTGTATCATGCTGTCACAATGAGATTTCTTTAGATGCTCATTATATCTGGATATCAGGGGGTCAGAACTCAACAGAATTTGTGCAGAATGTGTCCCAGGGGTATTAAGGCATGGTCCAGCCCCAACATGGGAGCCCTCTAAAATCCTCCTTCAAAATGGACATGGCTTCTATTCCTGCTTCTTAATTGGATCCAATGTCATATAGATAGAAGTGTTTATGTAATGAAAATGTACTTATTGTCCTGTAAATACGTTTGCTTCTCTGTAATGGAATAGATGTCCCTTCCTGGTTTCCTACCAGTTGAAAACCATGTGGGTTTGATTTGGTCCCAGCTGGGGCTTGACCTGCCAGCCTTTCTCTGTTGATATGAGTTTTCCTGAGATATCCCAAAGGATATTTTCAAGGACCACAAAAGTTACCCTTCTAACATTTGGAAAAAAATGCATGTTGTATGAGAATGTGTATTTATCTGTAAAAATGCTTTTGGATGTGTTCTACAAAATGAGTTTTTCTGTGTATCAATAAAATTATAGACATTCCAGCTTCTTTAGTATATCCTATAGATGATTGTTTTTTCCGCAAGAAACCAGGGTTAAAAATCACAGTGCTGTTTTTACATAGTGGGAAAAAAACCCAAACCTATTTTTGGAATGCTTTCATTTGTAATCTTGTGCTGATCTTTTTGAAAATGTGGCTCATGATGGTATACTATAGAAAATTACAAGAAAGTAATAGAAGATTTTAGTTTCTTGAAATGTTTCAAATTTCTGGTTTTTAAGTTTAAAGTGGAAAAGATGTTAAAAGACAATAAAATCATGGGGTTTATTTCCCAAATGCTCTACTTGTGCTGGCAACAAAAGCCAGCATAATGTATATACTTTGGTTTATTGTCATTTTTAGTATACAGTCAAGGCACACTTTGAATTCAGAGGCTACTGTACAACTATTTTGACAACCACCACATCAGTGGGTAATGTGCAGGACATATGAAACTGAAGCAAAAATGTTTCTTTAGGTCTATAGGGAGTGCAGTACATCAAGGAATTCAGATATATTAGAGCAGCATGAATTTCTAATATGTTGCTCTTATGGAAAAGACCACTGGCATATTGAATAATGCTGCTTTCAAAGCAGAGCAGAAAATGTGATTACAGACAATTTCATTGCTGTTTTTAAAATAAATATTTTTGAAATCTTGAGGTGTTTTATTTCATGTAATGCATAAAATATGTAACAGTATGCTAGAGCTAAAGATCTTTTAGGTCACGGAAGAGTAGATGATGTCAGCTATAATTATTCAGATGTGGAATAATAGAAGCATTAGTTTAAAATAAAATGCATATCACAAAGGCCCATGTCCTTATATAAAAAAAGGCAATAAAAAACTGCTTTTTTTTTGCACACTTAGACAGAAGAATAAAGGCAATGAATAATTATTTAACATTATGCCCCAATTCATCAAAGCCTGAACAATCACATTATACTTTTTCATGAATTATATTTTTTAGGTATGCAACTCATGAGAGATTAATATCTTAAACAAAATGTGGCATTGTGTAACAGGAAAGAAAGAAGACAGCTTGGGTTTTTTTTTCCACTTTTAATCTCAGGTAGAATAAAGTTAGTATTTCTCATTCACAGTACAGTTGCTAATAAATCAAGTAAAGGAGACTGTTGTTGTTGTACCTGGGATGCATTTAAGACATTTTGTTTTACTAGTTTCCTACATGTTAGTTTAAATTCAGTATTCGTGACTCATCTCGAGTCTGACCTATACAGCTGATTCTTTTTTCTTGCACCTTTAAGAATTAGTGCAAACTAACTGAGTCAAACAGAAATTCATTACTTCTGATGAATGAGATTAATAACTTCCATAGCAAAAAAAAAAAAAAAAAAGATTTGTGTCTCCTAACCTAAGTGTTGAGATTTGAGTCATGTTTGGATACATTTTTCTAACTTGTATTGCATGCCAGTTGTAGCAGATACATTTTGTCTCTGGTGAATACTTCGCATTTGTGCCTCATTACCAGTCTCTGGTCTTCAGTTTACATCAAAATTTATTGTTATGCTACACAGACCTGCTGCTACCCCAAATTTTATTGCAGTGAGTTATTGCCATCAGAACCACCAAATCATAAAGCTAAGGTCATGGAACATCTTGTGTTAAAGTTGTTTGGTTTTTCTTTCTCTTATTAAGCAACTTTGTATTCTTGCAGGATATCTTTCTTTTCCCTGAAAACAAACAAAAAAACAAACAGCAACAAAAAACCAACACCATGTTATCCAAGCTGGTTTTTTTTGGTTTTTTTTCACTCAAATAAGCCTTGTATGGAAAAAGGTTACGACGGTTAACGTATGTTTTGTCAAACAGACTAACCAGCTCATGTCTGTCAGCATAACTTTATTGTCTCCAGTAGAATTATGATGATTTATTCCATCAAGGGCTCTGGGACATCATTTTTATCTTTCCTTTCTTCTGATGTCTGCTCCACTCTTTTGTCATCAGAAAGACAACAGAAAGGATATGTAGAGAAGCTGATTAAGATGTAGTTTGATCAAGGTTTTATAAATACCTGAATATTGCATATCTACTATTAGAAGGCTCTTTACTGTGGTACAAAAACCATCTGATGCAAGAAAATACAGCCGTATAAAATCGTGGAAACAAAGTGTGCATTTTTAGCAGAGATAGAGATATGCCATTTAGCTATAGTGTGCTGTGGGAGGTGGTTGGTTCTCTGTGCCTGAGGGTTAAACTCAAATGGGGCATCTCTCAAAACAGACGTGCTCTCTCTGGGACTGGACTTAGAGACCCCACACTGCAGCAGGGGGACTAGAACCTTCCTGTGGGTCACCTTGTCCCTGGGGTATTCTCAGCAGTACACATCCATCCATGCATTCCTGGAAGGAGCTACATTGCTAGTACCACCTTAGCTGGTAGCACCTCTACAGTTTTTCCCTCCCAGGAGAGCATCAGCAGAGTAAAAGAGAGCATTTTGTGGGTGCAGGATATTGATGGGCCTCACCTTCTTCAGGTCAACTAGGACAGGAGTTCCTGTGAAAGTATTTGTGGAGCTTTTTTTCTGGTCTTAAAGTAGTATCTGGTAAAGTTATACTTTGTTTCTAAGTACTAAGAGCTTACCTTAAAGATAGATCTAGTAAATATTTGCACATAACTGTAGGAAAATATTTGTACACCAATGACCAGAACTCTTTTTAGAATAATTCCAGGTCTCATTTTTAAAACTGAAAATGAAGCTGTTGATTTACTGTCAGTTGGGAAAGACAGCATCCTGCTTATTTGAGTGTGGTTGTTGAGACTCCACATGGCCCGCATATTTCACAAACTCAGTCAGAAAACAACTTGAGTATAATTTCGATAAGAAATAACAAGGTGGCATATATTTTATTTTTGAAAACAGTCTCCTATAGAAAATGCTTAGGTGGCCTTTTTTTGCTGTGGTTACCCATTTTCTGATAGGAACAATTTACTACACAAAAAAAGTTAGAAAAAGAAGTAAGTTTACTTGTATTAATTATTGTTTCTTAGATTTAACCAGACAGGTACAGGCTAAGACATGATGAATGTGGTGCAGAGAGAAAGACTTCAGTTGTGGGTGGTAGATTATACAACACCTCACATGTGAAGTGCTCACAGGAGTGATTAATGCATAAGCAGCATCATAGCTGCAAGTGTCAAACAAAACAGATAATAGAGTATGCAAATAGAGGAAACATAACTCTCAGAAAATGTCAGAAATTCAGGGTTTCAGCAGCAGAGATTGTTGACTTTAATCTGCTGCTTTTAACATTGCATGTAGTTGTCGAGAACAGCACAATAATGAAATGTTTCCAAAGCACTCTTTCTGAAGACTCATACTTTGGCAAAAAAATCTTAGTGATCTTAAGTCCTGTATATGTAATAGAAGTGAAATGTCTTTCTCAAAAACTGTGAACATGCTTCTATGAAGGAGAAGCCCACAGTGCAGATGAAAGGGAGGCCTTTGTGCATGAGGTGGAGTAGCCTCTATTTCCACCTGTTTCATCATTTAAATGCATAAATTTGCATTCCTTGAAACTCAAAAGCAGCTGAGAAGACTGCACATGTCTCATGGATTTGTACTGCATTCACCATCTCATCCCGTTTTGTTCAGTAGTGAAAAGGTGTTTGGACAAAAGCAGTCCCACTACAGAATGTTCTGTCTTAACCCAAGGTGCCATGTGCATGCTGGAAGTTCAAGAGTGTCACCTGCTAGTGTGAATTCTCCTCCTTCAATCTTGCATATGTAGAGTCATAGATGTTTAGCAAAATTTTTTCTTCATTTTGAGGGAAAAAGCACATTCTTT
The DNA here is from genome assembly GCA_013396875.1 of Vireo altiloquus. Classification (NCBI taxonomy): domain Eukaryota; kingdom Metazoa; phylum Chordata; class Aves; order Passeriformes; family Vireonidae; genus Vireo; species Vireo altiloquus. The sequence continues at coordinate 501,051 of VZRF01001307.1, read as the reverse complement.
GCTTTCCAGCTGAAGGAATTTAAATTTTATAGGAATTTAAAGTTTATAGTCTCGTAGGTTTTTTCTCTGTTTTGGTGGTTTTTACAGAGTTTTAAGTATCATTGTTTGAGTTTACCACTGACTTTTTACACGAGGAATGGAAGAAAAATGTTTTCCATTGTAGTGGTTTGAGATTTGAAGAAATAATCAGAAGAAAAAATTACTCATTTGTTATTTTTATCCCTTTTTCTTTCACAAGGCAATGAAGAAATGCTTAAGGTGTAAGGATATCTACTCTTCCCTAGTCCTTTCAATAACATAAAGATTCATTTCAAATTGATGTTTGCCCCTCTGTTCCCCCATTCCACCTCCTCTTCATTTATACAAATCCTGGACTGATGCTCTATGTAAATGCCATGTTGGGATTCCCTGTGGGCAGCATGTAAGTCTTTCACCTGCACTGCTACTGTGATGTTGTACTTCAGCCACATGCATGTGGCTCAGGATCTCTGTAGCCTCACTCACACACTCTTGAACTGCACTTTCGGCATGTTGTACAAGCTGTTGCCTTTATATTTGAACACTAAAGATATGAAAGTGAATGTCCTTAATTCGTTTTCTGTGCAAATCGTGGATGGATGCAGTCACAAAGAAAGGACTTTAAGGTATAGAGTAGCAGCAAAAAGCATTATGGAGTGAGGAGCACCTCTAAGGCATGCTCGTGCATATCTTTCAGCTGCAAAATCCCCACAATGACTGCTTTTCATCTAAACTGAACAAAGACATTTCAGTTTATCTTACATCTTATCAGGGTGCATCCAAAATTCCTCTTTCAAGCAACATGCAGGGACATAAAAGAGTCGAAGGAGATATTATAGGCAGTAACAGGCACTCTGTGTGCCCGCCCTGACCCGGAGCTGACGCGTACTGCAGTGCTCAGAGTACACACACATATACATATATATGAACATTTATATGTACATGTTAGTAGGTATCACACTGTCAGTCACTGAAGCCCTCTTCTGGAAAGGGGGTGTAACAGACAGGATGTAGCTTCTGCAACATCCCCCTTCTCCTCAGATTGTGGATCCATGTTGTTGTTAAACAGAGACTGAAACTAGAGCCAAGTTATTGAAGTAGATGCAGCGGGTTTAATTAATGCACTGCACATGGCTGCATTAAACAATTTTTTTGCCAAATCCCTGAGTTATAAGTGAGGTTACAATGCCTGACAGTAAATTTAATGATGGCTACTTTTGCTAATTGAGTTAATGAAGGAAGTAGCCTAGTTGCTAAAGTGAGACGTGGCTTACCTAAAGGATAACAAGATAAAACAACTCCACATCACATCTTCAGAATTCTGCTTCCTGACCGTAATAATATTGGGCTATAGGTGCCTTCACTTCCTCCTTACAAAAATGATCTACACTGAAAAAAACCTTTAAAACTAGATATTCTGGTCCTTTAAGAAAAAAAAAAATAAAGGCCTGCTCATGAAGTATTGACAGGATCAGGCCCTTGATGAGAATGTAATGCTTTTCTATTTAGAGATGGGGCTTCCTTCTAATACATTTTAAGATTACCTTTTTTTGCACATAAAGAATTTCAGAGATTAACTCACTAACTAAGCTTTAGTTTCCAGCATATGCCCTAATACTCATGTGGGATCTCAGTTTAATGAATTTTATGACACTCCCCTTTCCTACATAGTAACATAAAAAGTTTTTAGTGCAATAGGCTTAGTCCTTCTCTGGTTATTAAGTGCAGCTTAAGTTGCCTGACAGAAAGTGTACAGTGTAAAATAACCACTGGAAAAACTTTCAAAAGTTATTTTTTGTACACAAAACAACAGACAGCATTTGAAAAATAATGCCAAGTGGCACGCTTTTCCTCTGCAGCATCTTTCTTGTGCCTTGAAGTGCTTTGCAGTCACAAATTAGCTAAGAAGGTAGTTTACTCATAACAGTACAAATAGATGTTTGCAATATCAGTCCCTCCTATCTATCAAGTACTATTTTGTAGGAGAGAAAAACATTTACTTTATTAAAAAGCTAGTAAAATTTAATTCACAATATGAAGACAAATGAATCCCAAGTTGAAAAAGAAAGATCTCAAAGGAAGAGAAAGACAATGAGTACGTAGGGGGACCTGTAATAACGAAAGTGTTACCAGGAGCTGATTTCATGTTTGATGCTCAGTGAAACAAAGGTGGTTAGCAGTGTGGTGAGAGTCAGCTTTCAATATTAGAACTAGAAGATGTCCTCACATGTAATAAAAGCAGGACTTAACTGCCATGTGCTACACATCTAATATAAAGCTTTTACAGTGACTGCATATTATGGTAGTTGAGACTTTTAAGCTCTCAAGCAACCTGGAAGCAATACAGCAACCTTATTTAAGAGCTGTGGAAAAGATGCAGGGATTGCTTTGCTTGTCCTTGAAATGCAGTCAGCTCTAGGGAGAAGTGAAGTATCTGTTTAACCACAGGGTGTGATACTCCACTGCCCCAGATTCCCAGTCCAAGCCCTTACGGGCCAGTTCCATGGCACACGTGTTTCTTCTCACTTGTCATCAGCTTTTGTGATTGCAAGGAGAGGAAAACTCAGAGGGAAGTTCTCTGCCCAGTGCCTGGCCTGTGTAATTTTAATTGTGGCTGGCACTGATGCACTGAATTCATACTTTGTGGCCTCTGCTTCTGAACTACATTTTAGGAGCTCCTCTGGCCTAATGTTGATCCTGTCCTGCTCTAGCAGGAGCTATCTCAGAGTTTAGAAAGAAACAGAATTAGCCCAATAACAGATGCTTTCATTTATCCATAAATTGTGAGAATTTAGATTTTACATTATATCAAATTAAAGGTGTGTCAACAAAATTGTTTGTCAATAATGATTCACACTCATAATGCCATCATAATTCTGAAATGTTTTTCTTTGTAACATTTGGAAAATCACTGCAAGCCCTAACAAGACTGAAGAGAAAAATCATGATCTACTGTCCTGTTTTGAAACAATTTTTTTTTTAATTATTATCATATAATTAAAGACAATATAGGAAAGCTGTGCAACAGATAAAAGTCACCTGAGTAACCTGACCTCTTATATCCTGGCTCAGTGCAGCCTGAATGTTGTGTTACTTACCAAATCACAGAAATTGGTCCAGAGGGAGCCGTAATGTTCCTCCCTTAATGTAGTCCAAGATAGGATTCTAAAAGGTCATCTCACTGAAAGTAAGATACTCCATAGGTTGTCATTTCTGACAGATGTTTATCTAACTTATTTTTTAGAGAATTCATCTAGATTCCTCAGGCAAGCTCTGGATAGAGGTTCTCACCCATAAAAAAATCACCATACATAACACCCAGCAGGCAGTGGAGATTAATGAAGACCATTTAATATTTTCAATTGTCTCTTATTTATTTTTAACGTGTGCTTATATATATGTATATATTTATATTTCTTAGGTGTATATTAATCTAAGAATGTATGATAGGTAATAGATGTTGATGGAACAGCTAGGAAATAAATAATCAAGAAGATGTGTATTAACTCAGACTGTTTTGGTTCATAGCTGACTTGACCATTTAAGCAACAGTAGAAAAATAATCAGCTTTTCCCAAATCTTATTAGCATATAATCATGATCCAGACTGTATTAGCCAATAAACTACACTGAGCAAAATAATTCTTCTTGAAGGTTCAGCTATAGTGTTATTTCATGAAATTGTTTATGTGCATATTTTAAATATTATATTTATTTATCATCTTCCATTATGTAGAAAGTTAGATTGAAGGAATGGATGTTTATGATACTTAGAGAATGTCACCACAAGTAATGGGATAAAAATTAGCAGTGGGCGAAGGTTGGGAAAAAACCTTTTAAAGGCCTCCGAATAGTCTGCCAGGTAGTGTTAAAGCTCAGTAACATGTATGTATGGGAAAATCCTACACTGGCTGAGAGATGGGTTGGTGATTTAATAGACCTTTCTCTGAGATGAAATTTCTGTAACTGGTTGATACATACACTAGTGTTCAGATATTTGGACTTGTTTCTTGTTTGTCTGGCAAATTGTTTCTTGGGAAAGGTTATAAATTACAATAAATAGACTTTGCAGAAGATGAGCTACATGATATTCTTGGAAAGAGTTTTTCAGCTGATATCCAGACGTTAATGCCAAAGCAGAAAAACCCAATAGACTCCTAATCCCATGGCTTTGCTTGAGTACAGTGCTAGGACAGCGCACTGCCATAAATAATATTTACATTGAATAGAGTCTTTTGTATTCTAACAGCAATTTAGGATAGAAAAGCTAAAACAGAGAAAGAAATATTATTTACTTACATGAATTTTTTGCCTTCTGATTTTGCAACAAAGAATTCACTGGTAGGGACGGAGGGAAGGAAGGGGAAAAAGGGAAAGCAAGCATTTATAAAAATGTTTATGTAGTTATAATTAGATCCATTTTAGAACCAAAAGTTTTATGCAGAAACTGACAGAAGGATACACAATAATTATAGTTTGCTGACAAGCTGAATAGAGTTTCCTTTTTTTATCTTATGGTTTTAGGAAACCAAACTGTAAATAAATACGCAGTTTGACAGATTGTAATTGCAATCAGCAAGGCGTCTTTTCATTTAATCAGATAGCGTTATTAAAATGGGGTTACAATTAAACATTTTATAGTGTGACGTAGAACTCTATTAAAATTCTCCAGCAAACAGTAATTTGCATTTGATGCTTCTGCAACCAATTTTCATTTGCAGAAATGTTATTGGTTGTGACCTTCCAGTGGTTAGGTCTCAGTTTGCTATTCTCTTCCTACTTTGATACATGATATTAAGTATTCTCTTTCTTTACCTCACTGCGAACCTTAAAACACTAATTTTGCATTATTTTATTGTATTGTTTTTTAGCCTTGTTAAAACTGTGTGACACTGGCCAAAGCAGATTCGTACCATTGGAAATGTGGAATTACCTAAGCGTAAATTTTCTTAACTTTAGGAATTGTAATTCTTTATCAGCTGTAAACATGTGGAAATCTACTATTTATTCACATAGTTTTGATAAACTAAGTAGAAAAATATAGTCAGAAGTGGTTCAGTATTCTGCCTTTTATGACATTTTCAGGCTGTAACTTCTCTCTGAGATCACCACCCTCTAAGAAGTAAAAAAAAAAACCAAGAAGAATCATTAGGAGACACAATTTTTGGGCCATTCTTCAGGTGCATGTAACCCCAGTAATGAAACTCTATATAGAAAATGTTTGGAGCAAAGAGGATGAGTGATTTGCTTAGCAAAGAGTGAAAGTCTTTGAAAAGGAGACAGCAAAGCTACTGTTCCTTTTACTGTGGGGGACATTTTTGGAGGAAACATCAGTGGTTTGAGAAAAGTCAACATTTTCCTTACTGGAAAATAATCAGGCAGTGGTTATGAAACATACATTCTCGGTTCTTGTCACTAGTAGTTGACAAAGATAAAAATAAGGAAGGAAAGAGGAAAAAAAGAGTAAGAAAAGTCAAGTATACTTTCTTTTGGTGAAAAGTGAAGTTGTATGATTATTTGAGCAGAAGAAAAATGGAAAGAAATAATTTCTTCTGACATACTATGTATTTATTTTAACTTTGCACTACTCTTGACTTGGAACCTCTTTGTTCTATCCTACTTTTACTGTTACAACTGTGTTGGTTTCCCCTTGTGCTGTTCAAGGAGCACAATCACTGCAGAGTAGGTTGATGCACAGTCTCTGACTCCGTAATGCATGCCCAATAGTTTTCCTCTCTTCATTTATGTGCATTTGTGCTTTTTCTTACTGATCATTTTCCTGAGGCATAGCTTTCAAAAGGTTTGTCAGATATAGAGGTCTTCCACCTTCATGCTATATGGTTAAAGAATTGTATTGCCAAAACACTCAGAAATTCAGAGGTAAAAATACAGCAGATTAACAAAGGAAATTTTAAATTGCACCTCAACCACATCTGATCGGATAAGCAAAAGGTTTGACTTTGCTCTTCCTTTCCAACATCAAAACAAACAGGGCTATAAGAATTCCCTGACTGGACCTCCCTGCACAATACAGGATTACTGCCTGTGCATCTTCAGCACGATTTTGAGGTCGCCAGCCTCTGCTAGATTGTAAATGATTGAGGACAAGAACTTAAAATATTGCTTGTCACTGAGCATTTCCAATGACAAGCCCACACACATAAATAGGGAAGTGACATTAAAACATGCATAGAAAAAGAATGTAACCAGATTCTCTTCAAGGCTAATTGTATTTTTTTTCTAAAATAAAGGACACATATATCTGAGTCTAGTGTTCAAAACAAGGAAAAACTAATCCACATCTGGCCTGCATGTAGTGGCTTTTTTAAGAGCACATCACATGGTGTATGTAGGTGTGAAGGAGAAGATAATCAGGATAAGAAATGCAGGTTGAACCCAAAGAAACAGATCCATCTTAGGATTTTGTTGTGCTATACATTGTCACACTATCTGAGCACTCTATCTTACCTTACATTGTCTTCACTATTTATTTGAAAAATAAAGATCTAATTGTGAAATTTTACTCATACAAAGGCCCCCTTGGCTGGTATAAGGAAGTATTTCTCAAGAGGAGGAAAGGCCCAAAACAACAGGCTGGCAAACGTACATAATATTGGACATTTGCATTCAGCTGAAACCTGACGTTTGCTTTAATAACACAGAGAGAGGTGCCTGGTCTAGCACACATGCCTGTCTTTGAATGTCATGTGTTTTAAAAATATGGAAGTTGCACAGGATATATGGTTTCTTCATTGTGGTTTTTTGCATTTTCAGTTGTGTACTATATATTCACATACCAGTCTGCCTTATAATCAAGCCTGTTTGATTACTTCCAATTTTTACCATAGGATTTTGTCACTCTTGCTGAAAATTTTAAGACATTTTCCTCCAGACTCATTCTTATTTTTCCCCCTCAGATTTATTTACTACCTTTAGAAGTAGAAAAGTCCAATTTCAATCATGTTAGAAATAGCTCATTTTAGACAAGTACGTGCTGCTCTGCTTACAAAACATATATGAGTGGAATATGCAATTACCACAACTCAGTTTCCTGCCACAGAAACATTTCAGCATTATAGCATTACAGAAATAGAATGACATGCATAATGAAAGATTTCAAGATTCACCCAAGGCATTTATTCTCTTCACCTTAATGTTCTCAGCAGTAGCAGAGTATCCATTAAAAGGTACGATGAATTATGGTTGCTTAGCAACCACGGGGAGCTTGTAACAGCACCAAAGAATGAAATGGCTGGTTGATAAAATGAATTTTCTCTGAGCATTAGCCTGTTGAAACTGCCTTTTCTTGTGGAACATAAAGTGCATTTATTTGTCTCATGCATTTTTTATTAGAAAATTATTTGAGTTCCAGAGACTTGAATCGTTTTGCTACAGGAGATATTTGATTTTAATGTGTTGTACTAAAATAAGTAATAAAAGACATTTTCTTCAAAGTAAAGACACCAAGGAAACCTAGGTAGCTCCTTTTGAAGTTGGGAATAAAATCTTACATAAGGTATGTCATTACTCATTTCTAATTAAGAGTGACATTAGCTAGGACTTAAACTTCAATTTTACCTTTGAGGGAAAAGTTTGAGACAGTTAGCGAATATGCAGTGACAAAAAGGAGAGGTTTGGAATTGATCTCATGGATTCATCATGAGTGAATTAAGCTTTCCTTCTGTCTTCCCAGATGCTATGGTAGTCATGTCTCAGAGAAGGTCAGAAGTGGTTGCACATTCATATCTAGCACTTAGTAGTTATTTTTGTGCTAAAAATGTGCTCATCATAGGCTTCCATGTGACAGTGAGGAGATGCTTCACTTTCCACTGAGGCTCTCTGGGCATTCAACAGCAGTTAGAGTTGGATGAGCATTTTTGGCAGAAAAGAGTTTTGTTGGAAAATGCTGGAACAGTGAAACCAGAGTTGAGGCAAGGGGAAAGTATCAGTTGCATTTAATCTTTTATTGACAATATTTTCTGACAATTGGGTCTGCATGGTCAGGACATGAGACAAGGGAGATCAAAAGAGAGTGAGACCCGCCCATTCTAAAATATCCAGAACATCCGTCTGGATATATGAGACCAAATCTTGGGCTTCTACACAGCATTATTTAGATGAAGAATTTAACCTTTTGGTTTTGTACTCCATAAGAAAGCCTGAATAATTAGTTATTATCAGTTAATAGTTTAGTCTTTATTGTGAGACTCAAGAAAATGTCATAATTGCTCTTACACTATTTAGTAAAGGTCTTTCAAAGGCTTCAGACCTTATTTTACTGTTGAAAATAGTTCTATCAACTCCAGTGTGAACATCCCAGTGAGAAGTGACCATAACCCTGCTCCTGCATGGTAAATCAGTAGATCGTGGCCTGTTGGGAGTGTCCTGGGCTCTGTGTGAGTCCTTGGTGCAAGCTGGAGTCACTGTTGACTTTTCTGGCAACCCTCACAGGTTGTGTGTGTGCAGATGGCACAGCAAGTCCGGGTGGCAGCTGAGGGAATATCTGGGAAGCCGGGGCTGTGAGGAAGGCCCTCTTGTCTTAGAAATATATCTCAAATTCTGGACTGGAGCTAAGTAAAATCTAAAAATCAGGATGAGATGACTCATTTACGTCTTACCTACCTGTCAGAATCAGTGTGAGACAGCTTTGAAAAAACTGAAGAGTCTTGCAGCAAGCTGCCTTGTCATAGAAATTTTTGACCTGTATTTCTGTCTCCATATGGATTCTGGTGATGCTGCTGAGAGTACTGCTATCAACTGCTCTTGGGAAAGGATGGAACTATTGCAGTTAACATGATAGCAAATGTTGGCAGCCTAACAAAAAACAGATTTTAGTTATGTTGACAACATGGCAATGTTTTTTACAGAGTGTTTTTTACTGCAAATGAAATGCCCTGGGAGATACATAACTACAGACAGTGATAACCTTTTTTGGAATAAAATATAATTCCACTCAAGTGAAAATGAAAGGAAACTGATATTAAGCAGTAAGATCTTGCCTCTTTAAAGTATGTGCTAATAATCAAACATTAAAAGTGAAGCTCCGGTCATCTACAAAGGTGCAAATTAAAATTCCAGAGAGAGAGCTTGACTGATTTGTTTAACAAAGAGTTTAATACAGCAGAATCCCACTTGAACATAAAACTATTACACTCACAATAATCCTGTCTAGCTGTTGGGAGATCCAAATTAAAACTCTCACTGATATTTGCTTAAATCTCATAAATTGCACAGAATTAGAGAATATTGAAGTTGTGTATTTACTGTGATCTTACTGTCTAATAGGTTTTTAACAATTTAAAATGATGACTGAGGATAAGTATTTTCCCCTCAGATGATTCAAGTAGTGTATATTTTATTCCTGTGTTCTAATTTAATACCCACTTGTTTATTAACTTACTAGTGTCAACATGACAAGGCTGTATTGAATGCAGACTAAATGTTCCATTTAAACAGATAATTTATTTTCTTATTAGTATTAAGGTGTTATGAGGAGATTATTCAGTTGAAGTTGGTGGATTAATACTTCTCAAGGAGATATTTTCATGCTCATTTACTATGTTCCATTGTTTCCATTCATTTGTATAGAAGAACAGATGTTTGTTTCTTTTCCACTTGTGATTTCAATGATTTAGTAGCAATATTACTTACCATGTTCTGTTCCACTTCTCAGTACCCTCTGGAGGATTTAATTTATGGATTTTTTTTTTTTTTGTATGAAAGTCTCAAAATTGTATGAACACATGAAATTCATAGCAGTTTAAGAAAGGAATTGCAGTCCTACTGAACATCTCAAATGACTGACAAGAATTACAAAATTAGAATTTGTGACCTCTTTTCTCCAGCCCAGCTGCAGTGGCATATTCAAGTCTCTTAGGTCAGGTGGGCAAGTAGAGGTTTTAAATTTGTTCTTGTCAGGAAGATTCCCCACATTTTAGTTAGGACACATTACAGGTATTGACTTAGAAAAAAAGAGAATACATCAGGAGTGATAAAGGTAAAATGTGATAAATTATTAACCTCAGATAGATGCTACTTTTGCCAAGTTTGGATAGTATGATAAAAATAATCTTGGCATTCACAGTGCGGTCTTTTTTTTGTGACACTGATCTAATAAAACAAGAATGTGCACACACCCACCTAAGAAGTAATCATTATTCATGCTTTGTGGAAAAAGGTAGAGTTCCAGGTCTGCAGTTCTTGCTCACAGCTACATTATATAAGGAATTATATTAGTGTAATTTATGAAAATGTACAGTTGTGCCAGCTGGAGAGCGTAGAGTCAATCCTGTCTGATGTTGCACATCAGCAAGAATTATTGAACAGGCAACTAACCACTGTTGCAGTAAAGCAGTGAGCAAAGTTAAAGGAGTAGAGAAGGCTTATTTTATGAAATGCCCAGACATGAACGGCACCAAAAAAGGACTCAAAGTATATATTTGTGTGTGAATAAAGCTGCAACCACAAAACTGTTGTCGTGCTTTGGTTGTGGTTCTTCCAAAAGAACTTGTTATATCAGAGCAACATGCCTAATGCATTTTTTGCATGAATATAATAAAAACAGAGTGTGATTTGACCAAATTCACTGACATAACCACTGCATACATTTATGTGAATCTGTCAAATGTGAAGCATGTTGCATAAGAGCACTCTATTTCTTACAGCTCCCTGAATAAATAATGTACATAAGCCTTCTCAGAAACAAAGTCAATAACGAGCTGGTTACATGTACTTTTGTGTGACTTCTGGTTAACTCAAAAGCCCCAAATATGAGATACAGAGCTCTGGAATATAGTGTGGGTTTGAGATGCTCTCTGGGGAACCTTTATCTGCATATAGGGTCTTTTTTAATATGTGACAGTTTTATATCAAGGATAATGATCTTTATATAATAAGTAATCTAAATACAGTCAAACACATCATGAGTGAACATGGTTTATTTGGTAGAACTGTTTCATAGATCAAATTTTAGTCATCTTTTTAGTGGTTACATTAAAAAGGATATTTTTGCTGTTTTCTGGCATGTAGTGTATCTGTAGCTTAAAGTGAAAGGCATGTCACTCTGGTTTTTCTGTTGACACATGCTGCAGTCTGCTGGGAGTGTCATAGCCAAGAAAACCACCTTGTGATATTCTTTTCACTTTGCACAGACATGCCAAGAAATGCTGTCTTCCTGCATTACTAACCAGAAAACATCGGCAACTTCTGGGCAGTGACCAGAGGGGAAGCTAATACATTCTTACTATTCTCATTAGAAATTGAAGAATCCTTAGAAGTTTCTATTCAGTGCAATTCCTGAAAACGTACATGCTGATTGAGGGTCTCCAGTTTTAGTCAAAGACAACTTTCTCCTACCATCTTTACAATTGCTATTTAGGTTTATGCCAAGTCCTTTAAAATATTGGCTAAAATGACTAGCCCATTTAGCCATCAGAAGGAGACATATGGTAAAACAAAATCTCAAGATTGGTTCAGAGTATGTGTCAAAAACTGACATAGTGGCCAGCAGCAGAGGGGGAAAAAAAAAAGGCAAAGAAACTGCTCATGTCAAGTTTTGAAAGGCAGCTATTCCAAAACACAGAAAGGAGTTTTGTATGGCATAATGTCCATTTACCTAGGGAGATATTTCATTTCCTTTTAAAATAAGACTGTATTTTCATTTTTCAGTTTAGTATCAGTCTGTATATGTTGTGTGCCCACGATAACAATTTTTTTACATAAGTTTCTTAGTTACCCAAACAGTTAAATGTGTCATTTCAGGTAGTTCGATGGACACCCAGCTACTAGGAAATGTAAATTATAGTATTCATCAGTACTTCTTCATGTGCACGCAGAGTAGGAGAGTATCACAGCCAAATATGAGTTTACAAGTTTAATGATTGATGTGAATTCTACTTTCATACTGACATTACCGTCAACGATAATATGTGTACATATCTGAAAGGCAAGATGATTCCTTGGGTGTTACTACAGAAGACCAAGCAAAAATCTGTCATTTCAGTTAAAGATGGAAAAAATAATGAAGATCATTTAGTGATAATATGAAAGAGGGAGGTCTTTCATGCTTGATTTCCCAGCCTTGAACCTTCAGGTTTCCAAGCATATGCAATCAGCAAAGCTAGCTTTAGCTGAAAAATCATCTTAAGATGTTTTCAGAACAGGTGTTTATCTCCATCTTTAGCCTTCCTGCCTACTGCTCTCAGTACAGAATGGAGACATAAAGGATTCTTTGGAGAAGTTCTCATGCTTCCATTGCATTTCTATGCAATTCACATAGTTCCTCTGACAGGGTCACAGTCCAAACTACAGACAGATTAAAGTGAACGATGGAAGAAGAGATTGGATTGGGGACTTAATGACTGACAGAGAAAGCTACTCCTGAGTCTTCTAGGTCATGATTCAAATCCCATAAAAATATTTGGAAAGGCTTGCAAGGCTTCTGATGGACTTTGAGTTAGACCTTTGTTATGCAGAGAAGTGCTCTTATCTTAGTTTTTACTTTTGCTTGAGAAATTTTTGTCTTTGCCTCTGTTTCTCTGTCTGAAATGGGGGAAAATATGTTTATCTGCATTACCAGCACATAGTGTTTGGAGGGCGCAGTAAAATAGAGTGGTGGGATTAAAAATGCTGTATGCAAAAAGCCTTTTGTACTTAAAAATCCTGTATTTTGGATCCCTTGTACAAATAAATTATCTACTTTACCTTTCTCATTGTGAAGTTAATGCATTTTCTTAACCTTATACCTGTTTGTTTTGTTAGAGAAAGCAGAAGCTATTCTGCTTCTGTATTCTTCCTCAATGTGGAATTTGAGTTGAAGGATTACATTTATTCTATGTGAGTAGAGGAAAAGAAACCACACCACCAAACAATACAGACATTATAAAATAACTCATAAATTTGTGTCAGTCTCTGCTTCCCAGGTCTTAATCGAGGTTTTCTCATCTTCATTCATTGTCAGTATCTCCAGAGCAGATCAAGATAAGTGTCTTTTATCACCCAACAATTGCAGGTGCACATTCCACTTGGAGGAGGTGGTGGTAAATGTCTGTGTTGGATTATAAAGGGCCAAAATTTTCCCCTACAGAGAGAATGGGCTATAAAAGCAAGCAAGAATTAATGTTGTGAGTTTGTGAATCTGTGCAGCGCTGTGTCCTGATGTGTGCCTATCACTTCTGCTCATGGGCCATTCCTCCTTTCCATAGGCTGAATGTGCCATCCAGAGAATCCTCCTCAAGAAGTGTGCTGGGTTAGGGCAGCATAACCAAAATCCTTGTTGCTGGCATGGTTCAAGAAGTGGGGCTACAGGTTTAAAGTGGCAGCAGTAAGGGGCACATCATAGTAAGGAATACCTTGGAAACACAGAGATCCTTCAAACTGCTTCATGAGGGATAGTGGTGACCTGCGGGGGAGCACTCTGAGCAGCTGGAGGGCTATCCAAAATCTATCCTGTAATGCTCAGACTCATTCCCGATGCCAGGAGATATTGTCATGTGGTGTCTTTTTACTTTGCTCTTCACACATATCTTTGCTGGAGGAAGAAAGCAATACTCTCATTTCATTCGTTCTAGAGTCCATAATTTTAGGTTTTCTCCTGATGGTAGCATTTCCCAGGACCCCAGAAAAGTGAAATAAGGAGCATGCATCAGATGTTGTCCTTCTTTGATTTAGCTTTAATAAAACTGCAATAACACAAGTTTACATGGATGAGGATGGAGAGGCATTTAATGTCTTTGCTTCCTTTTAGTTTAACTGAAAAGTTTTCAACCTCAGTTCATGGCAGAACTTTTACTTTGGCATCAGAATAATTTATTTATTGTCTTGGTTGTTGGGAAGCATTTGTGCAGTGAGCCAGATTGTTGTCTATTTTGCCACTGGCTTTTTTCCTGGTGTGAATAAAGATACTTTTGTGAAGATTTTATAGCTCACATGTAACCATTCTTCAGTCCTTGTATGTTTATACAAGCCCACTAAACCATCCGTTCCTGGCTGGAGGAGCAGTCCAGTAGCAGGAATTGAGAACAGCCACAGTCTCATTTGCAAAGACTGGACATAAGCAGAGTGCCAAATGGAAAGTTTGTTTTGTTAGAACTGTATCTGCATGTAGCAGCAGCACAGAGTTAGGCACATTTTGGCTAATGTTCCTGCCAGTTAGAGATTGATGTGATTTGCACTACTTTAATCATTCTAAAGGTAACCTGGCCAGCAGGTTGTGTGCCATGTCTTGAATGGGTGAAAATTCTCGTTATGTGCTATTGAGCTTGTGTTGGCCACTAGGAGTTGTTCTGTTCTGTGCCAATTTATGCTTATCAACTGTTAAAGTACTGCCTTGACTTGGGATGGCTCAAGGAGTCTTTGTGAGATGTAATTTCATAACCATGTAAAAGGCCTGGGGTTTGTTCCAAAACATACACATCAACTGGATCTAACTAGAACTAGCTAAACATTTTCAACTGGCGTTTCTAATAGAGATTCTCTTACTTTTTAAAAGTTTTTAAACATATTTTCATGATTTTTTGAAGACTTCTGTGCTGGTTGCTTAGTTGGTGATTTCTTTGTTAGCCTGTGCAAGTGTTCATTTATACTTTTGGCATCCTTATTTTACCATTTGCCTCTGTGGAGGAAAAGCTTTTCAAAATACACCAGTAAAATGTTAACTAAGAGTAAGATAATCATATTTTAAGGTTATATTTTCTGGTTCTTACTGAGTGCTTACTTGGGATGAAATTGTCAGTGGGATGTTTTAATTCTACCCATCCATGTTGGCTAGTCTGAGAGCTCCATTTTGTGTGAAATGGCATTTTTAATTTGCAATTAAAAAATCCCTCAACCTTCTATAAGTTTGACTACATGCCCACCCTTCTCTTTCTGCATTCAGAGGAACCTGTCATCCTCCTTTGGGGGATTTCTTACAAATTAAAGAAAGGCAAATTTGCTTGTAGAGATTTCACTGTAAATACAGGAAGAGAAATTATCTTACAACATTAGTGCTGTTAACTATATTATTCAAAGCTATTCAGATCACCTTGTTCTTTTGTTTGCAGGCATTCTTATTTCCAAAGTATTTCTACCTCTAATGATACCTTAAGAAAGCCAGATAAGTTAGATGGAAGCACAACTAATCCCATTTCAGACCACAAACACAAAATTGAGCTTGTAAACATAGAGGCTTGGCCTTTTAAATATCTGGTCCTAAATATTTCATGGCCCTTATGGAATGCATCCCTATAAGTGAATTACAGAGAGAGGATAACATGTTATTGTGTTGTCTTCTGTAGGGTTCATAATAATTTTTATCATGTATTTCCAGAAGACCTTATTTTATTTTATTCTTGGCATTACAGACCAGCCTTTAATGCATTTAGTCTTGAAGGGCTCCTTGTGTAAGAGCTACTTGCTCAAGCAAGGACTGTTCAAATGGGTAAAGGCAAATCACTTGGGGCTTACTTCTGACACTTAGGCACAGTGCTGTGCAAGAAGAAGAAAATGGAAGTGGAAAGAGCTTTTCATGGAAGCTCAGAGCCATGCTGGCATTTGTGTCTGTCCAAGTGCTGTCTTTACCTGCCACCACCTGGGTTGAAGGAGCAGCATGACCACCTGTGCCTCTTCCAACCCATCTTTGTCATCCTGTGCATGGTGCCAGAGGGAAAGAGAGCAATGCCTGTGCCTGTCCAAATGACGGGGCTGTGATCCCGCCTTGTCCTGTGTGGCTGTGGGTCTTTCTGCACACCTCCCACACTGTGTGGCCATGCAATGATTGTGGCAGGCAGCAAGGAGAAAGGGCACAAGGTGCCAGGCCTGCACAGCCCCTTGTGAACGAGGCTGTGTGTGGTAGCCAAGGAGGGGACTGGTCACATACCCTGTTTAACACAGGAAGCCTTTAGTGTGACTGCAGTAATGTTGCAGGGGAACCACTGCAAGACTGAGCGTTGGACTTAACGTGAAGTTTGCTGAATATTGTGAATAAAGTGTTCAGTGTTCAATGGGTATTAATTAAAAGCATATGTGAAAGTAAAAACATTCTGTAGTTGCATATTGATAGGTCTGAGCTGTAGTTAAGCTACTTAAGTAGTAACTAGAAGTAGTGTATGTAATATATAAAGATTTGCATAACATAAACATTGTGAGTATCAAGTTGTGGCCCATATACTTCCTGCGATATTATCATTGCTAATCTTATGGCTTAGAGCTGCATGCCTGACAAGCTACTTATACATTACAATAAACTGTTATTACACAGGCACTCGTGCAGAGTAACCATAGTT
The DNA here is from genome assembly GCA_013396875.1 of Vireo altiloquus. Taxonomy (NCBI): domain Eukaryota; kingdom Metazoa; phylum Chordata; class Aves; order Passeriformes; family Vireonidae; genus Vireo; species Vireo altiloquus. The sequence goes on along the minus strand of VZRF01001307.1, from coordinate 484,772 downwards.
ACACACACAGTACCCTTCTTTTGGTTAAAGTAAACACAAATATAATCATTGGGGTCAGTACTGGAGCTTTGTAGGTTAAGAGTTTTCTGCCAGCAGTAAATAAAAGGAATGTATCCAGCAGTTCAAAGTAAAATTCACCCACCCTTTTATGAAGATTGAAACATGCTATTAAAGTAAATCATTACAGTGATTTGTTTTATTTTTATCTTTGTGATATGATTACTCTGAGTCATAACCATTTTTGTTAGAGAACCTGAAAAAAAATCTGTAGTAGCAGCCTCATCATCACAGTAGAGTAGCTTGACAGTCCATTCTAATGCATTTTAACCGACTTATAAATCATTTTCTGGAGGCTAATGATTTATTACTGCAGTAATGAACTTCAGAGGCATCAATACATTAGTATCCATTTTGAAAAAAAGCCATTGTCAAGTCCTATTGGAATGATGATCAGTTTACTATTGTTATTAATGACCCTGATCAACTCTTTGAATCTATGGATAACCCTGTTAGATGACAGAGGTCTTCCATTTGGGCAAAAATCAATGCATATGTAAAATAAAATAATGTGGCTTTCTGGATCTTTTATCAGTGCCTGTGTTCCCATTGTCTGCAAAGATTCAGAACTACTTGTAATTTCACCAAAGCTGGGGTGGTTCAAGAATAGAAATCCCTGGAAATACTTTATATTCATAGTTAGGGAACGTCAAAGTTCTAGGAGAGACTGCTTGTTGCTTTTTTCCTCTAAACACTTTCCAGGTGTGGATATGTGCTGGCTACGTAATAGACATGTGATGACTCAAATGGAATTCTTACTGCCATATCCTTTCTTTTATTTCTGTGATGGACGGAGTCTGTAATACAGGGAAGTTTATGTTACAGACTGTACGTACCAAGTGCTGGTTCTCAAGTTTCTCAAGTATAGTGCTTTTCCCCTTTCTTTTTGAAATAGAAAATAGACCTCAGTGGCTTGACCAAAATAGTAATTACCATGTTAGGGTTTTTTTTCAGTGTTCAGAGATGTCAGAAATTTGACCTTTGAGGCTTTTAAATCTGACCTTGTTGCTTCTTTCCATTCATTAAGCTACAACCTTTGCTCTCTTGTCATAAAAGATAAATGAAGATTCGCACAATCTTTATTTAAGAGAAGATTTATTGTTTACATTAATGTAGATTAAGTAGGAGCAAACCAATTATTTACTGTGCCAATCATGTCTTCTTGAACTTTAAGTTAGTTATCACAGTTCTATAATTACCATTTCTAAATGTTCCTTGAAAACCGAAAGCATTAATAGATTTTTTAAATGTCTTTGAAGGTGTTATTTTGTATGCATAAGTGGAAGATTGTTTCTAAACTCTCATGTAATGATCTAGAGGAAGAAATTAAATTTCAACATTAAATAGACCAAATGTAGTCTTCATACATATAACATTATCTTAAAATGATTCTTTTGCTCAGTATCTTCTGCTCTGGAAGCAAAAAATAGAATTTTCTGTTGCCAGAGAAGTAAATTTGTTGACGTACTAAAAACTTGGGTGATTTTATCAACTTAGAAGATGTTCAAATTCATCTTTTTTGCTTGTATAGCTTTTGATGAAGAAATGGATAGACAAGACCATATTGGTGAGAATTTGTACACTGAGGCAGAAACCTGGATTTTGTTACTGGGTTTGGTTTCATTTTCAGTTTTGTTAATGTATCCATCTGAAAGAAATTTGCTTGAGATTGCACATTTAATGGTAAATTATAATTAACACTATGGATTCACAAAGTGATAGGAAGAAAAGGGGCAAGAATACCCTCCAGCATGTATGCTGCCACATCACCCCTGAGGTCTGGCTGAATCCAGCATGAAAGTTTTTTCAGACATGTCAAGGGAAGGACATATTGGACCCCCAGGAGGGATCACCTCTCTCCCTGCTTCAGGCATGACAGTGCCAGAGGCAGACGTGGTACTTCTGGAAATGTGGGAAGACTCTTGCTCTGCCACCGTTCGTGTGCACCATGGTCTGTAGCTGCTCACTTTCCCTGTGAAGCTCGGTGGTAACCAGACGATGGCTTCTCTTCTAGCGTCTAACTTGTGCCGTAATGTGTGACATGCATGCAAAACACAGTCTTCCAAAGAGGCAGGAAAATCAGCCTTGCATGTAAAAGATGGTGAGAATAGTGCTACTTCTAAACAGAATTCCAAAGATGGGCACCAGTGGCAGCAGCTTGGAGTCCAAAACACAAGGGTTCATTTTGCAGAATATTTTAGACTAATATTAAAGCTAAGCAAAACCATATACAACAGTGGAAATCAATGTGTACATTAAAATGTGAGTTTTGTTGGAGGATCATCCTGATATGTTGCAGCATAGCAGTTCATACATTTCTGATCCTGACTTTTTGAGGCCTTGGGAGTCAAAGTATAGCTTAGCTCCTCGATTCATATGCAGTTCAGTGAGGCTTTGCTTCTTAAGCATGTCAGATGAGATCAAGCTTTGCAAATGCTCACAAGTTAACTAGCCAGACCTGCCATCTCAGAACTACACTGGAAAATAACCCAAAGCCATGTGTCATGTATCCACACCTCTGAGAAGGACACATGGATAGATTGTTCAGGTCAGCCTACACACTGCAATTTGGGAAGAACAAATTAGGTAACAGTGGGATAGCAATTAGGAATAGCTGCTTCATTCAGCAGTTTTTAGAAGGCTAAGTAGTGTGGCACTCATTTCAGTGAACATCTGCTACATAAATTAAATAGTTTCCAGGAGTTATCACAGAAATTGAAAGCTGTGTTCTGCTTCCACTTGCTGTATTATTCCTAGTGTAAGTGGGATCTAAACTATACAAAATTCTCTCTTTAAAATGCACATCTATGTCGTACCTGCTAAGTTCTTCATTAAAGTCAGGGGTTTATTTAGTTATTAGACATTTTATTAGATTTTTTTCCTTACATTTAGAATGGGATGTAGTTGAATTGTCTCTCATCTAACCATCAGTATATGTTATTCTGTACATAACTTGTTTTTAAATACTCTCTTGTATTGATGATCTCCCTAATTTAATTACATTAAGTACTGAAACATATTGATTTCTCCCATGAGAAAACACTGTAATTTTGTTGTAACAAGAACTGAATTCAGAGAATGTAGATTTAAAGTGCTTGTTCTGCTTCTTTAAAAATATGCATTTATTTCTCTGTGTGGGAGAGCACTTTGCATTTCACCAATATGGTTAGGAAAACAAGATGTCCACAAGATAGTGTGCAAATAACTCATTAAGATTAGTATTTCTAAATATATAGGAAACTATGGCCCTGGTTTAGATCCTGTCAATGTCAAAGGAAAAAAAAAATGCTGGTTCTTTCTGTCCCTGAATCAGAATCTATGTGCTAAAAACCTACCCTAAAAGAATCATTCTCAGATGCAGGGCTACCTGATTTCAGCTTTTTTTGCAGATTCTATAAGTTCCTTCCAGGGGCAGGGGAGGATTTCCTGTTATACTTTCTACAATATTAATTACAGCATCCGAATTTGCTAGAGGCAGTAACAGAAAGATGTCTCTTGTAAAATGTTGACAGTAAAACCAGAACATTTTCTTTAAAGTCAGTAAAGATTTTCACAGTAGTTGCCAGCTACAGTGGTCCAGTCAGACTTTAAAGATTATCACAAGTGACAACCACTGAAGAAGTGTAGAAATTGCATATAACTCTGCAATAAAGGGATGCTCTGATGATTCAGAATTTTAATCTACATATTCTAAAATTTCAGTCTTAGAATGCTGCCATAATATTAATGTTAGTAAATAACATGGAATGAGGTGTAGGGGAAAAAAGCATTAAAGCAAAATAATTAGAAAATGAGATAAAGCTGAAAAGCATGGCTTGTATGTTGGCACAACTACTCACCTACATTTCAGCTGGGGAAATAAAAATTATCCAATTAATTTTAACACCTTGCAGACTTCTCGTTTGCTCTTTGAACATGTTTATTTTTGCTAGTCCTGAAATTACAGAATTAATTTCAAGCTGAAAAATTTGAGCATCACATTGATGTCGTTCAAAAGTACTTCTAGTGCGTTCAGTCTACTAACATTGTTTGCAAACATATCAAGATTAATCGGTTACAAATCTGCTATCTTTTTCTAAAATTAAGGAAAGCATTTTGGATGCAAGGACAGCTTGTCAGACTGCAGACTGCAACAGATATGGAGGATGCTAGGCCTCAGTGTAAAAGGATGAAGGCACTACTTCTTTGGTTCTTTTCATAATATTTTTTTTTGTTGTTGTTGTTGTACTTCCTAACTAGCAGTGGTAGTTACTTACATGCAAAATATTTTTCATTCAAACATAAGATTTAGCATCTGTTATGTTAAACACTGCAAGCTGTAGTTATTTTTCAGAATATTATGACACAGTATGAGATGAACCAATGCTTATCATTTATCAGTACTTTAAACACTACATTATTTTAGCAATATTTTTAAGAGATAGAGGTATTACTTGGTTCTGAGCAGGGATGTGACTGTTTGTATATGTCAGCACTTATCTCTTTTTTGTGCTTGAATGAGATTGGTTTAGGTGGCAGAGGTTGGTTATTCATCTAGAAATTATTTAAGAATTCAGTTTACCATTTTTTAGCAAAATATGGCCCCACTTAGTATCCTGTGGTTTTGTTGACTCTACAGTGGTGGCAGGAGTAAAATTTAATAAGGTAAAAAGATTAATTGGAGGGAAACAAGTATCCTACATATGACCATGTCTGAACAATCTCTCTTAAAAACCCAGGCTTCTTATGTCAGATGTTGTTTGCTCAACTTTGAGAAAGAAAGAAATCTTTTCAGGTGCCATAACTGTCAGCCACAGCATGTACATGTACATGTGCACTATGCAAAAGCTGTTCAGAATTTTCAAAATAAATCTCTAAATTCTCTTTAAATATAAATTTAAAAAAAAAATCAAGTTTTTTTTTTCCTAAATATTGTAGATATAGGAACTAAAATTCTTAAAAATTGGCTTTATAAAAGATTGGGACTAATTAAATGCATGGGCTTGATTGTAAGGCTTCCATAATGGGATGTAGTTTTTACAGAGTGTTACAGACAGCACTTTAGGATCATTACTTTTCTCTCACATGCATACTTTATATTTATTTTGGTACAGTTCTCCTTAAAATCCCAGAATGTAAATATAATCCCAATGCATTACATACATAACTCTTTTATAGTTAATGATCAAGGCTAACAGAAGTATCTAGGTATGTTTTTCTTTTATTCTCTCATCTTCATAAAAAGCAAAACAACCAAGCCAAGTTTTTTTTTTTTTTTATCAATATAGTTTTAAGTGTAGCAACAAAGGTACAATTTGTTGAAATGCCTCTCAGTCAAATGTAGTATGTTTCCTTTATTCTTCAGAGAAGGAGGACACTTGTAAACTCATTCAATTGCTTATCTGTAAACACCACCAGGACCCTGTTTTGGCCTTACATTCATGAGGAGCACATCTGCTTTTCTCAGATGAAGAGTTAGACACTTAAAATGACAATTTCACTTACTGTAAATTACACTATACATATGTAGCTTGTCTGTCTGAAAATCATTGTGCTTCTTGGCTACCAGAAAGAGTATGTTGCATATTGAAAATAGAAGAAGGATAATTGAAGGAACTTGACCTCTCTAGTTGTATTACTCATCTCCTCCTCTTTCAAAATGAAGTGTACAAAAAGGCAAATGTATGTGCTGAAGTTGAATTTTTTCAGTTTTTTTTCCATATGCTTCTAATTTACTTATTCCACTAGTTACTCATGCATCCTTCATCATTCCTTCGTTAGTTATTAGTTATTAGTATTCATTAGTCCCAAGATCTATGTACTAAACCTGGGAAGGTAATTATGAAAATTGCCCATGCAAATTGGGTAAAGGCACACATAAATTACCAGTTAGAGACTTAGCTAGTAGTCTGCTTGCATATTTACCCGAATTGCATTCGTAATTGCAGCAATTATGTGAACAGTCATGGATGCAGTTTTGCACACACGGCAATTACATTTTAAAATTTCTTCGTGAAGTGACTAAAAAGTCATTACTTTGCTTAGAAAAGTATGAGAAGGTAAAGCAGTTACAAAATTCATGATTACTGCTACAGGATGACCCTATTCTAGGTTATTGTAAAGAGCTGTAGTAACACCATATGAAGTTACACACTGGTTGAATGGTAGACTGATGTGAAGAGCTCAGCTAATATGAAGGCAGCCAGTGGCACGAGAACAAGACAAAAGACTCCACATATGCCTTTGTGTTATTTGGGATGTTCATCTGTCATGTCATTTTAAGATTAAGTGAATTCTAAGCTTTCTAATTGTTAACTATTCTCTTCTATAGCGTGTGAGTGCTTGCCTGGTCAGAGAGGCCTGCAGGGTTACCTTCTGGCAGTGCAAAAGTTTGGCATGTAGATCCCATCTTACATTTGGGTTCATTTTATCCAATTACACTAATCTGGATTGGACCCATTAAGACTTTGAAAATTAGAACCAAAGCCTCTGTCTGTCAACAGATCTGATTTATGGGCAGCAGAAGAATTTTGGGATTTCAGAACAAGCTTGGTGTGTTCACAAACCTGGGAAATGGAAGAAGCTCTGTATTGTGCTGTATGAATATTATTTACTATCACTGTGTTTTGTTCCAGATAACAGTAGGTTAGATGGTCCCAAAGAGAAGTTAGAAGTATATTAATATGACTAGACCATCATCCAAGAAGAAAAGGAAAGGTGAAATACATAGAGGTCTTCAGGTTTTGTATAAAATGAAGCAAATATTCATTCACACTGAAGTGTTGCAATACTTTGATGAGCCTGTGAGGCTCTGCTGAGGAAGCACCAGGGCCATTTCTTTGAAATGTTGTCATCTCTCTGGACAACACCGCTCTGAATTCACAGTGGTAACAGCCTTCTCTAGCTTGAAGAATTCTCGCTAAAGCCTGATGATGCAGGATCTTCCTAATCTGCCATGTTAGCTTTGTATCCATCTCTTTCTTCACCATTAAGATATCATTTCCAAAGCTTGAAACTTCTTTTATTTCAGGGTGGCCTTCTTTAACGTCCTGAGCTCATGTTCTGTATATTTCTTTATTCACTATTTTCTCCCTTGCAGATAGCTATTGGTTCCTCCCTAATTTTCACTATAAAACTTTTCTGCATTGTGGTGGATTTCGTACAAAACACAAGAAGTATTCATTTTCAAGAAGTTATGGGTTTTGCTTTTTTCTCTTAAGTTGTTTTGGTAAGTTGATCAGGCTTTATTAAGTAAGATATCCACATTTAGAAATATCAAACCAGGAAAATAAAGATATATTCTTAAATTAAAAATATGGTTCCGCATATTATCTTCAGTCGCATGCCAATATAATGGACATTAAGCAAAATAAATTTACTAATTTTCATCTTTTGAGACTGCTGGATATCTGTTCATCTTCTATAGTTGAAAATTAAATAATTGAGATTTTTCCTGTTTCAGAATTATAATATTGGACTTGGCAAGATGCAGATGGATAATTACACTGGAGATATTAAATAGGTTTTAGAGACAAAATTGTAAATAATACAATACAGAAGAATGATAGACTTATTAGCATATCATTAAATTGCTTTTTCCCTGAGAGCCAAGCATATTTTTCATAGCTTACAAAAAGTGTCTTGCCCAGCAGTAACACATGTGCTTACCATTTACAAAACCCACAATATTTGACAATGGCATTAAGTTTGTATTGCAGAGGAAATTACGACAATACAGTTACAAATATCAGTAAGTTTATCACTTGATAACAAGATCATATGTATGAAAAACCATCTTTTCTGAGTTAAACATTTTGCAGACCTTTTGTTTCAACTTCCATTAGTTCTATCACTCATGCTGAGAATTTACAGGGCTGCAACATAGAAGCAGAAAGATTCATTAAAGATTATTTCACTAATGTAATTTAAACCATTCAACTCATTTTTATTAGTCTAAATGACTTTTTTTTTTTTTAAGATTTTGTACTGAATGAAAAGTAGAGTCATATGGGATATGGCATGATTTTTTCAGGGCTACTGGCATCAGCCAGAAAAAATATCTTTCTCAATGCAAATGAACTTAGTCCAGAAACTCACAAAATGCACAAACAAAACCTGGATGACTCTGGTTTTCAGGTGAATGATGGATAATGTTCAGTCATAATTCTGTGCAATTTAGTACCAGGATGGCAGGGAGTTACAGGTTCCTTTAGTTTACTGAAAGTGCTGCATATGAGAATATAAGGGCAAGCACAGCTCTTGCTATGCTCACACTGTTCCTACCCAGTACTGAAGTGGCTGGCAGAACAGTTTGCTTAGACAGAGGTGGAAGTTATCAAAGGGCCTTCAAGGTGCTGAGACAGCTGGGTCATCCTTAATCCAGCCATGCCTAAAGTTACTGATGTTCAGACTTTGCTTATGATAATTCTGTAGGAGATTTTGTTGCAGTCACAGTGCCTTTTGTAAGTCACAACCCCAGACAGGACCCTATGACTGGGAAATAATTTCAAAGATGTTCCACATCACAGTGCCCAAGAGGAAGAACATAGACAATGGCAGACTAGATCTGACTGTGTGGCCAGATGTGTTGGTTTCAAAAATCCAGCGTCATATCTCTCTGGAGTGGAAACAAGATCTGTCAAATGTTTGCACAGAACAGCAGGAATTGTCCTAACTTAATGATGGGGGTAGTCAGATGACTAGATGACTAAGACTCTGGTTTTAGTCCTTTCTCTGCCTTCTGTGTGACAGAATTTTTCATTTGAGGTTCCTTCTGCCCTATATTTCTGTTCAGTGCCTAAAGAGGTGGATGACACTGAAAAGACAGCCACTCCTCCCAAAACATATTTCAGTGATGTAGCATACTCAGATTAAATCTCATTGACACTATTTCAAAAATCTCTTGTTCTAGTTGATGTGCTGCTCATTTGGGAATGAATTGGGATTTATTGTGACTGAGATGAGAGATTAGTTTAGATAATTTAGGGTTTTCCTGTGGAGATAGGAGACACAAGACACCCCAGTATTTTACCAACATTTCAGCTGTCACAGCTGGTTTAGTGTGATTTTGTAACCAGAAGGAATTTTTTGACTCTTCCCACATGGGCATACATTGCTATACATTACTTGAAATGTACCCAAAACCAATTCCTTTTCTTGGTGGTAGGGAGAGTTTGGTAGTGTGGTCAGGGTACCTTTGTGTGTTAAAGTGGATACAGCAAACAACATGTGACAGGTAATAGTCACAATTGCCCAACTCACTGCAGAAGATAGTTTGATACTGCTGTGCTGAACACCATAGAAAAAAACACAGAACAGAAGAGAACAGAATAGAATGGGATACAATAGAGCAGAAGCCAACGAAGGTTACAGCAACCTCACGCTGGCAGCTCTGTTGTTGTTGGTCAGTCACAGGAGCAAAGCATTGCAAAGACAACAGTAGCTGCCTGCATCCCCTTTTCCCTCCTGCCCCACACCAAGCACACTGTTAGCATTATTTCCAAAGATCTAGTTTGTATTCCTAGACTTAATAATTTCATGTCCCCTGGATGCCTCTATTTTTATTGTATAAAAGAAGCGGCGACAATATTGTGTCTGTCAGGCATCTTTCTGACTTCATCTCTTTTGATGAAAGGCTATTGATTCAGGTGTGTTTGAGTGAATCTGTGAATATACTGCTTACTCAGGAGTTCTTTAGCATCACTAAAATAAATGTGAAATGCATGATTGTTTTCCTTATGCAAATAACTAGTGAAATAGAAAATTGTTCTGCTGTTATTTGCAAAAAGAAAAAACCCAACAAAACCAGTTTAGTGATAATACTGTTATCAGGAGATATGTGTATGAATATTTGCCTTGTACCTCCTAGATGCCATTTGTCTGCTGTTAACCTATACCTGCTGTTAAGCATTAGACACTTTAAAAAAGAGAAAAAGATAACACAAATTATTCAGCATTAATTCTTTAAAATGAGTCACTATTAAAAGCTTAATTGTTTGCTGAGAGGGTCCAAATTAGTGGACTCTGCAAGATCAAACAAAATTGAAGATATTTGTCCAAATTAAAATGGAAACATGCATCCAGAATATACCAAATGAACATGTATGCTCCTGTAATAATAATTTTATTATCTTCAGCTTCCAGGCCAGACTTTTAATTATGACCCTTTATATCAGTGAAAACCATGTATTCAGGATTAAAAACCTATTTCTTTAACTAGTCTAGTTAAAGACTGTGGTTTGATATATTCTATGCTACAACTTTTATAAAAACCAGAGAACACTTCTAATAACACTTTTCTAATTTCATGGTTCAGTGCACAGTCAGTAAAGATTTAAATAATTCAGAAAGAAAGCCCATTCTGTTTCTTTATTAGAAGTTTGAGTCAGGCAAATTCTTTGACATTTAATAGGTTTTTAACCCTTTTAATAACTTCTTATAATGAAATTTATTGGAAGTTGTTTTAAATAAAGGGTTATTATATTAGAGTGAATAGCAGTCGGTAGTTTTTTATGATTAGTTTTGAGACCTTGGCCCTGTGTGACTCAAAGGATATTAAAACATAAAGTAGAAAAGAATGTTAATAGTCACCAAATTAACTGTGTACCAAGAAGTATAGAAACTGTATATGACTGCATTTTTGTCATTATATGATCACACTATTAAATTTTGCAGTCAAATTTTGAGTATATAATACCTTTAAAGGGACTTAAGATCACTTACAGAACCAGGACTATATAAAACAACCTGAAGTGGTTTAATTTTTAACAGAATGATTTTGAAAAGATTAGTGTAGTAGACTTAATAGGAGTGGGGGGTTTTATTATTTTTCATTTAGGGTTCTCTTTACATGTGAGGTTTCTGCTGTTTAATTTTAAGACTGTTTTCCTAATCAACAGAGATTTTGAATGTTCCTTTCAATTTATTCTAAAAATGCAGTGGGTGTAGTATATAAAATACTCCTGTGTAAAGCACTAGAATATTCCCCAAATACCCACTTACTTTAAAACTTAGTCTTTCATTATACAGTTAGCTGATACAGAAGAGAATTATAAAAATGCAATGATGAAAACACACCTCCCCTCCCTCTGTTAGGTGGTGCTTTGAGTTACTCCTTTTAATGTGCTCTGAATGGTTCTCTGTGGTCATTTTACAGTAACCTTGGCTCTCATAAAAAATCTTTCTTTAGCACTCATTCACTTATAGGTATGCTAAAACAGGACTTGGTTGCAAATATGATTTCTACTTTAACTGAATGGAAACAAAAACCTGATAAAACATGAATATTTGGGTTTGATCACTCTTTGTTCACGACAGGACATATGTACCAAGTACCAGTTTTTGTCACTCTAATCAGTAAACCCAAACTTCCGGTCTGATTTCAGACCTCCAAATATTTGGGTCACTTTTCTGTTTTTCTCTGGTGTATAGATACAAGTGTTCAAATCATCTCAAGTTTTAAGCTCTATCATGAAAGAGCATTGCCATGATGGAAAACAACAGATGAAACTTCATGGTTTGCTTTTGATTCACTTGCCATCGATCTAGGATCCTGACCATCAACATGCATTGAACAACCATGAGGTACTGCTGCTTGATCACCTGTATGAATTGAATGAAAAGCGCCTAAAATTGACATTTCTGTATTTTTAGACACTCTTTTAAGTTTGAACTTATGGTTTTATAGAACCATAGAATATCCTGTATTGGAAGGAACCAAAAAGGATCATTTAGTCCAAGTCCTGGTCCTGCACAAAACATTCCCAAGAGTTACACCATTTCCCTGTGAGCATGGTCCAAACACTTTTTGGACTCTTATCAGACTTGGTGCTGTGACCACTTCCCTGGGGAGCCTGTTCATCATCTGTAAGATGAATATTACTTGTGTTTTGTAGCACTAAAAAAAAAAATTATTAGGTTTTTTGGTTTATCAATTGTCTTGATCATAACTGGTGAGTATCATTTCCCAAACACACACCCTTTGCAGTGTGCCTTTTCTCACAAACTTGGCTGGCAAATTTAGTGTTCTCTTCTCTTCTGAAACCTTCACTTACAGAATCAAGTGATTATGTAGGAATTAACTTTTTTTCCTCTCTTTTTTAATGAGCATCTCTATGTCACTGGAAAACATCTTGCAGATGTGCATGGGCTTATGGTAGAATTAAAATACCTGAAATAAAAGCAGTAACATTTCTAAGCAAATTTCATGGCTTTTCAGGAGGTTGGCACAACCAGGGCTAATACTGCATTTTAATGTAGTATTATCTGGGAACAGAGAAACATTCAGATTTAATACAGCACAGGTAGTAGCTGGGGTTTTTTTTCCCACAAGTTTCCTGGGAATATAAATGACAATACTGCTATTAGCATCCTTCTGCCTACCAAAGGATGTCCAAGACACCTACATGGGAGCATAGGTGTGTCATGCCAGTGAAGAAAGAAGCACACTGTGGGTATCTTCATAGATAACATTTCAGATCCCCTGGGGTTTTCTTCCAGTTTTGTTTTAATTAATTGATAGAACCGTAGCTTCTTATAGTCTGAAAAATTGTCACTCTCTGACTTACCCTGGCCACTCAGACAAGAAGCAAAGAACTGTCAGCCCCTTCTGCAATGTCCATCAAAAATGTTCACAAGAGCATTCAACTAGTAGAAAACTAAGCAAAAATTGTCACAAGACCTGATGGTGGTAACAGTAATAATGTCTGCTTGATATGATTTTTCTTGGGGTAGTGGGATATGTGAACTTTACTTGCTTCAGTGAGTAAGCCCTGTGGATTTCTCCTTATGTTTTAATGTTTTCATCTGCAATGAATTATCCCCAGTGTTTCTTGCATGTAGTCAGACCTGTTGTATTTACTTCGATCTATTAGGGCAACCTGTCTTTCTTCTTTCATTTAGTGATAACATTTATTATAAATGAATCTAAATAGAGAGGAACAACTGGGACTTCTAAAGATTTTCAGAGAGATGTTGCCTCACAGTTATTAATTATAACTAGAAAAATAACGTGATTTATTTTGCTAACAGCATATCCCCTTTAAAACTGCCTGTCTGATGCTTCTTAGAAAAAATTGTTTCCTAAAGCCACATTCTGGGACACTGATTAAGAGTCCTGCAGTTTGACTCTATCTGCATCTTGCATGGGTTAACCAGCTTGTATCAAAAAGGCAGATAATTCAGTGTGGGTTTTTTTATTGCTGTGTGCTACGTCCTGTGGGAGATGAAGGATTCTATCTGAATGCTGTGTCAGATGAAAATATCTGTGTTTTGTCGACTTCAGACCACAATATTTCAAGAAATATGAAGGTTATTGGATATAGTCCAGAAGACAGCAGAAAGAATGATCAGAGGTGTAGAAAACACAGCATACAAACAAAGTCTTTCAATCTTCAGGTTTAGTTGTTTAGTCTAAAGAAGAAAAAACCGAGAGGAAATTCATAATAGCCTTCTACTGTGTACAACTTTTCTGTAAAGAAGGAGAAAAACATTCCTCATGTCCACTGGGAGCAGAACAAAAAGTAGTAAGTTTAAATTACAACAAAGGAGATTTAGGTGAGACATTATGGAAAAAAGCCCTTTTCACTGTAAGGATAGTTAAGCACAAGAATTGCCTAGGGAGGTTATGAAGAGGTTAGACAAACATATGTCAGGAATGATTTAGGTATAGCTAATCCTGCTGTGAGATAGTGTTGGACTAAATAACCTTTTGAGGTCCCTTCTAGCACCATTTTCTGTGATTCTGTGATTAGGATACTGTACTCACATTGCCCTGTAGTAAGACATTTCTGTACAGGGATGATATCACTGTATTCTGCACTGTATGCTTTGCTTTGTTTTTACTTTAAGCTGATGGGATGAACGATAGTCTGATGTTTAAAGCTCTTTAGCTTTATTCTTAGTACCTCAGGATCTTTGAGCAGGGCATTAGGAGCTCGTCTTCAACCAGATGAGCCCTGTTCTGGTTTTGCACTATCCATGTGTCGATAGGGGGCTTTGATACACACCTTAGATTTAGAGACTTGTACTGTCTTTTACAGTCAAACATTTATATGGGTGAATGCTCAGTTTCTGCTTATAAGCAAAATGCAAACAGAACAAAAAAAAGCCATGAAAAGAAATGTATCATAGCTTCTCCATTAGTAAAGCCAAAATAAAACAGGCATGTTCTAAAGCTGAATATAACACAAGTTGTGAAACATCCTGGAACTGACAGATGGAGAATGATATTAAAGTGCCAGATATTACCATTATTACCTCATCACAGAGACCATTGAAGACGTCAATTTAAGACTGTCCTTATCCTCTGTAACACTCAAACTTTGTTCTTCCATTTGGCATTCTGCCATCCATCAGGATTTCTATTCAGCTTTGCATTCGGCAGGAGTGTGTTCGCAGTATTGCCTCTGCATACCGAATATGGCTCCAGCACAGCTACACAGCGGTGGGTTTTGTAAAACTCCATCTGGAGGAGCAAGGAATATGAAGTTTCAGATTTTGAAGTAGTTTAGGAGAAATCGGTCATACTTTGCATGTAATTTTGACAGAGAGTGTGCCTGATTAATGTCACTGTTCTGCAGAGATGAGGTTGTCACAGCATCTGTGCCAGGGGCATACCATCATGCCACAGTGTGTGGTTTTCATGGCTGGGTGTATTCTTGAACCAGCTGAGGAGATGGGACAGTTCTTGGTTTTGTTGACCCTTTAGGAACCTGAAAGTTCATCATGTTTTCACAACTTTTTATGTCATTAGTTGCCCGTTCTTACTCAAGGAATGAGCAGTTTCCATGTTGTTAGACAATCCGACTTTTTCACTAGATAGGGTGGGATGGGAGAAGGCAGGCTCTGCAGTGCATGGTAAAGAGGTGAGCCAGAAGCCTCATCTGCAGCTGTGAATCATGTCTGTGGATCCTGAGGGCCACAGCTCTGTGTGATGAACTTAAACTGGCTTGTTCTCTGCAGGCAGGTCCCTTGGGTGAGGGTTTCTGGCTTAGCATCTGAAAGAGAAAAATTTACTTCTAAATAAGCTTATTTGCTGCTTACACCTGGTTTTCTGGAGGTAGCCTGGTATTCATCTGATTTAAAAACTCAGGAGACAAGCTGAATTCATGTGAAAAGAGAAATGCTGGGTTTTTTTTACTCCACCACCACACTTGCAGTCCTCAGAATTTCCCTAGTCAAGGCTTCTCTTGCAAATATATATACACGTGTTTTGTATGGAGATACATTCAGTACTGTTCAATTGTTGTATCATCTGAAAACACAGCCTGTGTTCAGTACTGGAGATAAAACTGTATCACAGACTGTTTAAAAATATATGTTGTTTAAAGAAGAAAAACACAGAATGTTCTGTATTATCTATCTGATATTGGAAGCTCTTAAAGGAGAGATCTTTTTGAATTATAGCAGAATCAGAAAATCACAGAATGGGTCAGGTTGGAAGGGACCACAGTGGGTCATCTGATCTAGCCTTCCTGCTCATCCTACAGCACATGGCACAGGATTGTATCCAGATGGTTCTTGAATATCTCCAGTGAGGGAGACTCCACAACCTCTCTGGGCAATCCAATCTGTTCCAGTGCACAGTCACCCACTCACTCACACAATAAAGTTCTTCCACAAATTCAGGTAGAACTTCCTGTGCATCATTTAAAGCAATTGTATTATCTTTTATTTGAGGAAAAGTAATTAAAATGGTAGTCCTTGCTGTGCTTTTAGAGATAGATAATTTTGAAGTTCATTCAAAATAAGAGTTAGAAGTTTCAGATAGTGGTTGTTACATTTCTAGAGTTCACAAAATCATTAGGATGCCTAAAAAGCAGTCATACTTTTCCAGCCTTTTGTGGAAGTGTTTATTCTGCACCATGAGGTTCTGCCCCATGAAAACCTGAGGGTTCAGCCCCTGCAGGGTAGAGGATGCCTGGGGAGGGCACACACCCACACTAAGAGCTGCAGACAGGGTGAAGGGAGGGCTTTGAGGTTTTTCCTCCCTGTGCCCAGCACATGGCAGACTGTGTGGATTCCCATCCCCTTCCTGCTTGCCCCGTGCTGGCCAAGTGGACCCAGAGACTCCCCACTGCTCCTCCACCTTCCCCAGCTGCTGCCCTGCTCAGCAGCTGGATGCAGAGCAAAGCATCTGAGCAGCAGTTAGAGCTCCATGGGCACAACTGCCTTGATACAGGTTGTCTGCTAGAGGCAGAGATAATGATGGCTTTCAAGGCTAATATGCTTGGCAAGGAGGGAGCTGATACTGGAGGGAAGGGACCAAGAAATCAGTAGTAATTTAAAAATATAAATGTCTACCAGGATTCAAATTTCAGCCTTCAATTGATTTCATCTACTGTGCTCTCTGTGCTCCCCTCCTCCTCCGGTGCTTTCATAGTCATTAAATGAACTTGGAAAACAAGTTTGTATTGATAACTCTTTTTTACCAAAAGCTGTTAATTTCTAAAACACATAAATACAGGTATAATTGTGATGTCACATTGTCAGAAGCCAATTCAAATGCTTTTCAGAGACACAAGTACATTTAAAGTGGTAAGTATGCCATAACTAATGGTATTATTAATTTGATTTACTGCCAACCAGTCACCTTTAGAAAAATCAATCCCCAAGCTCATAAAATATCTCCCTAAAATTGACACATTTTTACGCTGTCAATAATAAAAGAAAAGGTGAAGTTACAGGT
Organism: Vireo altiloquus; assembly: GCA_013396875.1. Lineage (NCBI taxonomy): Eukaryota > Metazoa > Chordata > Aves > Passeriformes > Vireonidae > Vireo > Vireo altiloquus. Next base: position 468,049 of record VZRF01001307.1, on the reverse strand, counting down.
TTATCTTTACTTTTTCCTGTGTGTTACTGGTTGAAAGGTATCTTACAGATTACTGTGATATATGGAGTGTGTATATGAGCAAGAGGTAGGTTATAGAAGTCATGAGCCATAAAAAGATTTTTAAAATAATAAAATCTGAGTGATCTTTAGACAATTCAGATGACATGTCTAACAAAGACTGTCAGTAGAATAAATGTGGCTATGTTAATACACTGAGCCACTAACACATGTCCTTATCATAATGGAACTTACACAATGGTAGCTCCTGTCAGGTTCTACTTATGCATACATACATGTTTGATGCACAGAAAGACAACCATATCTATTTCATTTCAGCTCTGAACTGATACAATTTTAAATCACCCACCACCTTAGCTTAAATCTGAGCTCCTCTCTGATACTCTTTGCTATTTGTCGTGTTTCTGTATGAGTGTACTGAAAAGATGTTATGGGCAATCTGCTGAGGTCTGTGTGCATGGTGCATTTGACCTCTAGACAAGAAAGGAGTTTCATCCTCCAGTGCTTCTAATTCTTATCCTTACAGAGGCTGAATCAGTTGCTTGCATTAAAATAGTATGTCTCGTTAATGCTAAGAAGCAGTGACCCACATAGCACAATGGATTCATTTGTCAATCCTGCGATTTCTGAACTTTCCATTCATATATGTCTTAGCAGTAAATCGACTCAGAAATCATTTAATCAGTCTGTCGGTGCATCCTTCTTGTCAATGGTCTGAATCCTGAAAACTCCAGTGTCTCATTGGGCAGCACCAGGTAAAATAGATTTGGACCTAATACTAGATATTCAGACTCTGAAAACTCCCAGCAGCTCCAAAATTCACAAAATTTTAAAATTAAAGCTAAAAAAGCAGGATCTGGAAATTGTCTTGAATTTTGAGGATGTTCATGTTCTGGTCTAGGTCTGAACTTCAGAGTGCAAACCTGTCCCTGTTTGTCAGCCTGTCAGAAATACTCCACACACAGTTACAGAAAGCAGTGCTCTTTTGTTCCCCCTATGAAAAATCCCCAAGCTTTCATTGCTTTTTTTTTTGCTATTTCCAAGGGCTGAGGCTAGACCCTGAATACTTTATAACAGTCAGTGTTATGCAAATGTCAATCATATCCTTGCTGTGTTCATTTTCAGTATTTACATGTTTATTTAAGTACTTGCCATTTCCTTTAAGCCTTACATAGCCAATCAGGCCAACCGAGGTCTAAAGGAACAGAACACTTTATTAGTGATATGCTTAATACAGTTTTTTTCCTCTTGTAGATGCAAGATATACGGAATACAGAAGGAGCCCAGTATAGTTCCCATCCTCAGATGGCAACCATGAGGCCAAGGGTTCAACCTGCAGATATTAGGCAGCCAGGAATGATGCAGCACGGGCAGCTGACTACTATTAACCAGTCCCAGCTCAGTGCACAGCTTGGTTTGAATATGGGTGGAAACAGTGTTCCTCACAACTCGCCCTCTCCACCTGGAAGCAAATCTGCAACTCCTTCACCATCCAGTTCAGTCCATGAAGATGAAGGAGAAGATAGCTCTAAGGTAGGCTTAGATGCTAGGATTACTATGTAATTGGTGGATATTTTTAGGACCTGCTAAATGAATGATATGGCCACAGTTATTAAGGTGATACTTTATACATGATTGGTGCTTCACTGAAGTGAATAAAGGATTATGAATACAGAACTTACAATATCCAGACAACTCTTCAGGCAGCTTGAGTAAATGACATCATTCCTCTTTGTGAGAGCAAACTGGAATACTGTTAAACATCGAAAGGATAGTCATTCCTTTAGGACTTTAATGTAAGGATTGAGTTTTCTCACTTGCATAGCAGGGATGTTTGTTCCCAGTTAAAGATCAAGTGACTGCTATAAAAAGTATGAACAGTCTGTGCAATATGCTAGTCTTTGCTACTTGGTCACGGGATGAGTAAACAGAACATCATAGCAACCAGAAGAGAAAGATCCTATGAACTTTAAAAACCTTACCTTGAAAATCTGGAAGACCCTGTATGCATTTATACTTTTGAGAGGTGCTGAGACTTCATCATATCATGTTTAAGCTTTATTTTACTGTCAGTACAGGAATGAAGTGATAAGAGTAATTTACATAATAAATTTCTTTAAAGGATAAATGTCAATCTATATAGCAGGTTTTGCATGCAAAAATCTCCCAAATCTCCCGAAATCCTGAAAACCTCCCAAAAATACACAAATCTATTATCTTAATTTTGCAGACAGAAAAGCTGAGACACAGGAAGATTGGGATTTTGTACTAAATCATCCCTTAAACCAGGAAAATAACATATTGAAACTGAGAGCCTGCTTAGCTCTGTTCTGTGGTCACTAGAAAATACCAGTCCTGTTAGAGCACTCCTGCATTGCAGTGTGTGCCATGTGCACTACAGTCTGTGCCTCAGCCATGTCTGGTGGGGAAAAGTTGCAGACTTGCAAGGAATGTGAAGAAAACATATTGTGAGTCACTGAGGAGTTATAATGCAGTACAGAAATGTAAGTCTGATTTGTTTTAACATTATATTGTTTTTCATGCCTCAAGCTATAAAATAATCATGTAATTGGAGACATACGTTTTACTACAATTTGAATAAATTCTGATTCAAAAGTTTTATTTCAGGACATTCCCCTGATTTCACAAACTTTAGGTTTTAAAAATTACTGAATAATTCATATATTTTAAATGAGCACTTCCTTAGTGAGGGAGACTTTAGAATACAGCTATGTAAAAATAATTCCAGGCAGCCTTTACTTTTTCAGAATAATTTATTTGCTACTCCTCTTGCATTGCTAATATTTTTACATTGCTGGGAGTGTGCAAGGTGCTCTAAACTTCTGGAGAAAATATCCCCTCATATAATTAGGATTTCCTTTCTATTTCTATCAAGTATTTCAGTTTTTTAGCCTATATTTTTCATGAACTTTTTCACTGTAGCACTATCAAAAGTCTAAGGTTGTGGTTTCAAGCAAGCAGTAATTATCTGAAGCTAATGTTTTTAATAGAGAAATACAAAGCACTGCAGACTAAGTAAAACTTGCTCCTTTCTTTGTGAAAGCCAGTTTATGTAGTGTTCAATTTTTAACAAGCCATGTTATTTTGGAAAACTCTCGTTAAAATTCTCTCATGCTCAGTCTAAGCAGAAAAAGATGACAAATGGCACAATGCACAACACAAAATTAAATCCAGTGTGCTAAAGTAGATACATTGCCTTAAAATTATATTTATAATTTCACTGCTAAGAGAAAACTTTTAAAGGATATTACATTTGGTCAATAGTGACAGAGGGCTTAAATTCTTCTCCAACTAGTATGGTTTAAACAGCAAGCTTTATGGGGAGCAGATAATGCCATTCATGTCTTCTGTGGGATTTCTTAGGGCTTCATGAAAACACCTGAGGCTGTTCACCACTGGAGACAGGTAGTGGGCTGGCATGCCTGATCCTATGCAATGGTTCTTCTGTAGTTCCCTCTGTAGTTCTCTCTGTTCGTCCTCTTGTAAGACAAGAGAAGTTAAATAATCAGCCTAAGGAGTTAAGTGTATTGTTGTACTTCAAGATTTAAACCTCTCCACTGTGCATCTGTGTCACGTTGCCCTTCCTGGAAGCTGCCAGTGAGTGGATATGAATACTCAAAATAAATCAGTTTTCTATGGAGATTTTTCTCCCCAGATGCAACAGTATTACATTTTATCAGAGTTGCTCTGGAGGGGCCTGTGGAAATTCTCACTCCAGAAATCCTCTTCCCAGTGAAAGAAGGCACTGGATGGGGAGAGGAACAGATAGACCTGCTGTTCTGTTTCTTGTGAGAACACCTATCTTTTAATTGAATGTAACTTCGTGAAACTTGGATTTTTCTCTTTGATTTATACACTACCATGAAGATGCGTGGTATTACTTAATAGACCAGGGCCAGAGCTCATTAGCCAGACCTTCAGTAGAAGTGCACATGTTGGGGTTGCTGTTGGAGGTCACTTCAAGGACTCAGAGATGTTCCCGCCATGAGCACTGCGTAAAAACCAACTCCCTCTGAACTCACTGGGTCATTAATAGCAATAGTGATGCTCTCCCTATTTAACCAGTGGGACAAAGATGCTTGCCTCTGTGCTCATATTGATCAAAAAGACAAAGTACATTTCCAAATGGAATATCACCTCAGTGTCAGATGACCTCTCTCAGTTTGTACCAGCTGAAATGTGTGAAAGAGAAGCCATTGGTCTTTTCATAGCATATTTGGTAGAAAGGTCACTAAAAACTATACCTATTTCTATCTAGAGAAAAAAAATAACAGAAATCTCAATATCCTGTTCATATTTATGTGAATTTATAGAAAGAGTGTGATGGAAGGTATAAAAAAAATACATACTTTATGTACACATTTGGACGAAAATTATAATTGTTGCCCTATGAACCACTGATTTCCATGCATGAAGGAAATGAACATTTCAACTCAATGTATATATTCCAAATTCCAGTATTAACTTTACAAACTGATGTAATTTTTCATGTACTGAGCTTCTTGGATGTTCATTCTATGATAAATATTCAAATTGTAAGCCTTATCCAACATACACAGAACTAATGGCAGCAGCTGCTAAATATTATTTGGCAATACCCATTCTCATAAAGACTCTTTCATATAGGCTATTCAGACTTCAACTGTCCTTGCACAAAGAAAGGGAAAGGAGCTGCCTTATAGAGGGCTCAGTTTCCCTTGATTCTGTTGCTCTAAAAGCAGGACAGCTGAGGTTGCTTGACCATAAGACCAGGGACAACTGTAGCATAAATGTAAGGTTGGATATACATTCAGAGAGCTGCTCAGGCCGTGGAAATGTGAAAAGTAGCCTCAGACTAAGGGTATTGTCTCTGCAAGGAGTGCGTATCACTAAGGCTCCTTAATTCTTCTCAATCTCGTTGGGGCTATTGTTAGAAGAAGAAAAAATGGAGAACTTAAAAAGTAGTAGTTGGAAGTAACTATAAAAGCATTCGAAATAAAGTTGCCACTTAGCACATGCCTTATTCTGACCACCTCAACACTGGAATATTACATTTATGTAATTCTTGCCGTAATTCACAATGTTGGATCATTAGACGTACTTCATTATTGCCAAGCATAATTGTGAGCTGCTGGAAACATTACTGGTTTGTAAATAAGTATTTCTTCATAGATGGGTAAGAGGGTTTTCTTCCATGTTCATTTGCATATCACTTATGAGAGAAATTCAAATAATGTATTTTAGAAGGAAGATAGCAAGAGGACTGCAAGTAGCAAGAATTAAATAACAGAAACACAATTACTAAAGAACTGCTGCAGCATATTCTCCTTATGTGGCAGAGGTTTTACAATATTTACTTTATATGATAGGAGTTATAAGTGCAATTCTGTGTTGTCTGTTCAGCCTATTATGCAGATGGTGCTTGATTAAAATCTATTTTAAACTACAGCGATTACTGCAAGATAGTGTGCATAAAACAGCTCTCCTAGCTCCATTAAAGGCTTTGGTACTATTGCAGTTTATTTTAAATATGCTTATAGACATTTTCCAGGTTCTCAAGGGACATTTAGATATCAACGATGTGCCTTACTTGATAGTTTTAAATCCTACACTAGATATTCTTGTGATCTATTATGTGTGCAACATGGTTAATGTACACTTTTTTAAAGTGAAAGATTATTGCTTTCCTGTGATAAATAAGTTAAATACATCACCATAATTAAGCAATAAGCCATGACAGGAGGTGGATTACCATGAGCTAACTACACCTCCAGGGATTTTGAGGCACAAGTCTATGCCTAGCAGAATATATATGGTTTTTATTTTATTTTCCATCTGTCTGTGCTTTGGTGGTTAGAAGTGGAGTGTATGAAGCTGATAGACTGATGGGAGCATAAGGTAGGCTATCATCTCAGTCATTTGCAAGGTTATTAGTACTGGAATTCTGGTATTCTTTTTATTTTGTTATTTTCATATAAGACAAACAGAATTTCCCCTGTGAGTACTCTGTTTTTAACAGTGGGTTTTTGAAGTCTCTTGATCATTAACATTGGAGAATAAGGTTTAAGAGCTGTTCACAGAACAACTTACCAGAATGCACTTACACAAGTTTCTGTTGTATATCACCTAGTTTAAGGGTAGTTGAAGTAGTGTGGTATCCTAATGTACAGAGAACTTTTAAATCTCATTGGTTCAAATATAACTGGAAGTAAAAAAATGTTAGCAAATCACACAGGTAAAATTTTAACTATAGAACTAATTATTGCCAAGTCTTCTTGCTAATGGAGTTTGCACAGGACTTCTGAAAAGTTTAGACTAATGTTGTCAAATTAACTAGAGAGCCCTAGCTAATTATACTTTAACTGCTAGTTTTGTGTACCCTGTAGAATTAAATAATAGCAAGAGATAAAATATTGGATAACTTAATAATGGGTAGCACACTTTTGTTTTTCTGTGTTTTCCAAATACTGGCAATAGGTTGCATGTCTATTAACTCTGTATTACAGTTGCAACTATTGTAAAGTAATGCTCAGAAAACAAGCAACTTCATTTTCAAGTTGTGGTCATCACTTTGTTGCTGTTTTTATTAAGCCACAGAGATCCAGATTGTTCACTGTAGTTACCTGGGTTCTGCTGGACACCACATAGACAGGCATATAGGAAAATAAAAAAGTTATTTTTCTCAAAATGAGGATTTCCAGCCATTTTCCTCATGCAGTTCCAATGATTTGAACATCTGTGTCCTCCTGTGCCACTTGATACGCATTATTAAAAAATAATAATATAAGGAAGGGAAAGGAGTCGTGCCTAGTAGATCCTTAGCCTAGAGCATCCCATTTATGCTCTTGATCTTCTCCTACTTCAAAATGCTTATGATGCAGAGTGCTTTGGTCATGCTGAACAAAAGAGAAAAGCCTTTGAACCCACGTGTAAGATCACACACCATTTCTACAGCTACAGCAAATTAAGTGATCATATCAAGAAAAGCTACTTTGCCATGGAGCTCCAATGTGTTGAAGAATCAGGTCATTGTCCCTTTATGAGCTTGTAAGTCATATATCAAATGATTCCAACCTGGAATCATTTAGGTTGGAAAAGACTTTTAAGATCACTGGGTCTAATTGTTAACCTCTCACTTCCAAGATCGCCACTAAACCACGTGCCAAGGAACCACATCTACACATCTTTTAAATGCCTTCAGGGAGAGGGACTCCACCACTTCCCTGGGCAGCCTGTTCCAAGGCTTGACAATCTCTTTGGTGAAGGAACTTTTCCTAATATCCAATCTTAACTTCCGCAGGGGAAACTTTAGGCCATTTGTTCTCATTCTGTGGCTTGTAACTTGGGTGAAGAGACCAACATGCTGCAACCTTCTTTCAGGTAGCTGTAGAGAATGATAAGGTCTCCCCTGAGCCTCCCTTTTCTCCAGGCTAAACAACCCCTGTTGCCTCAGCTGCTTCTCACAAGTCTTGTGCTCCAGACCCTTCACCAGCTTCACAGGAAAATAGAGTTCTTTGGTGTGTGCACAAATGCTCATGTACAGGGGTTTTTTCGGGTGGTGCATAAATAAGGCGCATGAGCTTTCCTCCATAATACCATTCCTTTTTCACTCCTTTCCTCATTTGCTTTTACATGAGGAGATATAAAAACTACTCAGCTAAGTCCAGATAGGTCAAAACTGATCCTTTAAGGTGCTCTAAACTGTCTATACTGGTAAAGCTTTGTTTCTTCAGACTTCAATTAGAAGTTGTGTAGGCGAATGTCTATAACTTGAATTGCTTGGTTCACAACGAGATTTTCTTCCAAGTCCCTGGAAGGTGTACCACCATCTGTAGAAGAAATTGATTTGAACAGTAGTCTGGGGTCATTCTGGGGAAGGATGAGAATAAGCAAAAGGTAGAAATAACAGTGTTTCTTCTGTCTGCAGATGGTTCATATTGTTGAACTGATACTCAGGCTATAGAGAAACTAATTCAGTTTGAATTTTCTCATTCTTTTCATGTCAGAGCCACTAACAACAAAACTTAGAAAAGGTGAAAAGATGACCAGATGAACTACAGAGATTATAGTGATTATATCAAAGAGAAATATAAAGCACTTTAAGGGAAAAAATAGCATTATCTGAAATACTTACAGTGAATTTTATACATGTGACTAATGCAGATAGTGTCAACATTTGGATTACCAAAGATAACAAAAATTCAATTTCTGCATGCAAAATCTAAGATGTTTGCATCACAGAGGCTGTAACAGTGGTTGGAGTGAATTAAACTGGCTTTTTTTTTTATAATACCTTCCTAATTTTATATTACAGGTCAATGGTGGCGAGAAGAGACCTGCTTCAGATATAGGAAAGAAACCCAAAACTCCCAAAAAGAAGAAGAAGAAGGACCCAAATGAGCCACAGAAGCCTGTGTCTGCCTATGCATTATTCTTTCGAGACACTCAAGCAGCCATCAAGGGCCAAAACCCCAATGCTACTTTTGGTGAAGTCTCTAAAATTGTAGCTTCAATGTGGGACGGCTTAGGAGAAGAACAAAAACAGGTACAATATGTGCTGTAGCTCAGAGGCTTTGTTTCAGGAAAGTGTTATCAGGGTCATCTGAGCACTGTAGGCAGCTTCTTTTGTTTGCCAGAATGAAACTCGAATATGTGCCATCTCAGGAATATGATTTAAAGATATTGAGATAAGGAGAGTATTGTGTTATTTCATCTGTATGAAACCACTAAAAGAGTTTATCTTGTTTTGGGATGTGACACAAGTTCTAAGATCATGTTAGGAATGTTTTATGCTGCAATTGGTGCGCCTAGGGTTTTACAATGTCGTTGCCCTGTATGTGAAACTGTCGTGCAAGAGGACCTTGCTTCCAAAGCTTATACCTGTGCAGTGTGACCTGACATATATCTGAGCTTCCACTTGCAGTCGTTTCCCTTCCCCATGATCCCACGATGCCAGAAGAGGAGCTGGGCTCACATTTGCTCCCAAACCACCTGGCTTTTATAACAGAAGTTAGTGATGTGTTGACCCAAGGAGACCTAGGGTGGACGCTGGCAAAGGGCATCCTCTAGCATATATGTGGGCTGTGGAAATGACATCCCAAGGTTGCTTCTATCTTCCATGGAAAGGCCTTGGTTCTGTAATGAGGCTAGCAGAGCTGGACCTGAAACTCTGCAGAAACACTTCCAAGTCAGTCAAAGCTGTGTAAAAGTGGGCAACTCTGGAAGCTCATCACATTTAAGGGGTGACAGCTGGCAAATACCATTGATCCTCACTGTAGCATAACATTGCTTTCCTGTTGTTATTGGTTGCATTTTTACTAACTGCCAACAGAATGGATTGGATTGATAAAGAAATGGGAACTTTAAGAAAGCAACAGATATGGAAGTAAAGGATATGCTAGGTGAGAGTTATATTGGCTGCAGGAGACCTGGGTTAGTGTTGATGTTAGCAAAGAGAGTAAAAAAGACCTGGGACTAAACTGAATCTCATTGATTCATACACTGTTATTACAAAATTACAGTTAAAAACCTAAGAATTAAAGAAAAGTTTTGTATGATTTTGTGGTATGTAAAATTATTTAGGCTTGGAAAAAAAAAAAAAATAAGGTTACTTTGCTAATAGCTGGGTGGTGTAGGTACGTATAGATCCTTGTTAAAGATACCAGTGTAAAAAGAATCAAGATCTGGCACTCGTCAACTAACTAAAAAAAAACAAACTTTTGTTATCTAGTACCTACCATTGAATAAGGCCAGCATTGAATAAGGCCAGCGTTTGGACAGTTTAGCTGGAGGAAAGGTAACTCTCTGAACACAGGGAACAGAAAAGTCACTTGGACCGGCACATTAGAGTTATTTTGTTGTGTTGTCTCTTTCTTTTCCCTTTCCCTTAATATGCCCAGCAAAGGCTAACCTAAAAGATTGTAAAGTGCATATTTCCTTTGAGCTTGTCATGTGTGTGCTACCACCAAAATATTAAAACCCTTCTATAGAAATGTGTAAGTAAAGTGCATGAAACCCTAAATTTCCAGCTTTAACTTTGATTTCCTATTCATGGTTGAGAGCAAAAACTGAGTAAGTCCTATGCTGTAAGAGCAGAACAAAATTTATTTTCCTTATCTCTGTTGTTGTTAATTTAAGTTGAAACACAGCAGAATGATGTGTTATGGAATCCGCATGACACATCCATGTAAAAATGGCTGCAACTATCTTTTTTAAGCCAATTCTTCCAAGAGTTTGGGTTAACATATCTTTGTTGCTTTTTTACTCACTTTGGCTATTCATTATCATCTATTAAGCACATTTTTTTAAACTCCAGGCCCAAGCCCTTTCTAATCTAGCACTGTACAAAAATAATAAAAGATACTCCTCATTTAAAAAAAATAAGGTTGGCAATCCTATTTTCTAGAATAAATTTAAACTCTTTTTTTATTCTATTAGGGATCTAATAGCACAAAGTAATGATTACAAGACATCTTAACTGCCTAGACAGTCTGTATTTTAAAGGCCTAATCTTTCGGATCCAGAGCACTAGAAACTGTTAGGAAACCTATGTCTCTGGTAGGAATTTGGACTCTAAAAATACAAATGATTAATGTAGCATTTGGTATTTGGCATCGAAGAAGCTTCAGAAATTCAAAAATAGTTAAATAAAGAAACAATAACATCATTAGAAGACTACTTTATTGATGAATTTTTCTTGCTAAAAAGGATTCAATTATCATAAAGCTTCTGGCTTATGTTTTGGAAGCTAATGCTTATTCTGGAATTTAAATAGAAGTATGTTTCCAAATTATGTTTCCTGAATTGGAACTCATTTTACTATTTAAATAGTAAATATAAATGAACCAGAAAGTAGAATATAATGCAGCTATTGAGAAAGAAGAATAGCCTCATGCTTTCATGCTAAAATGAAATCTTCTTTGTTCCTATGATCTGAGCCATTTTTTTCTGAAATGCATGGAATTCTTGTTTATTCCTGAAGATTGACCACAGAATAAATAAAAGTACAGAAACTGAGTACAATAATGACCTAAGGGCAGTATATGTATGTCCAGGCCTTGGCAACAACATTTTGATAACCTGACATATTAGACTGAAGCTTGAGAAGCTTTGTGCAATAACCATATATGTTTTTCAAACTCTCGAGAACTAGGAAAGTGTTGTTTGAGAAAAAAGGATTTGAATGACAAAAAATGAAATGTTATTATGAACTAGCTGATGGTGGGTGCCTTACTGAAGTTAGGGGAGAGTTATGCTTAAAATGGATTGTGCTCTGATACTCTTACCAAGAGAATAAGGCAATTTATTAGATTAAAGCAGATACCAGTGTACTTCCTTCTTATTTTACCATATGAAGAAATTTGCATTTTTGAGTCACATTAATTTCTGTGGGTAAAAGGCCCATTTGCAAACAATAGTGGTGTGTGACTGTATTTTGTTTGTCCAAATCCATCTACACAGAGGAATCTAGAAGTTAAAGGGAGTTTAGTGGTCATGGTGGACCTTGTCATGGACTTCTCAAATTCTGAATAGAGTACAATAATTACGCATGACCAGAGCAGGCACTGTGCATTTTCCTTCATTTTTCACTGCAAATACTTTCTAAAACTGTTCAGATTAATAAATCTGTGGATGGTAGGCAGCTATAGCAGTATTATGTTGATCTACCTTCTCCTCAGTGCTGTAACAATAGCACAGGGATATTTTTTTTCAATGACTTTTTCAGTTCCTGTCTTATGATCAGAAACACTGTTTTCTCCTTGATACTATACTTCTGTGCACCCATTTCTATAGCTTGTCTATGTACATCTTTGCCCTTTGCACACTTTTTTACTGCAAAGGGGAGATAAACAGCCCCTAGGAAAGATGGTTCAGTATGCTAAATGGTTGAGGCTTTCAGACAGAACACTGGTTTAAACTGGGTAAAAAGGCTATTTAGGTCATTTTCTGTCCTTAGATGAAAAAGGAAAGTAATTTTAAATCAGTACCAGATGTGCATGTACTAAATGAACCTTAAGTTTCTAATTGGAGTCCTAGTAAAGCTGTAATAGATGTGGCAAATTACAAACAAAATGTTCTTGTTTACATTAGTGTAACTTTAAAACTTCAGCCAAAGACCTTAATAAATGTTCTGTTATTCTAAAAATGGAATTGAATGTCTATTCAACATTCAACAAAATTAATCTCTGGTGTAACTTCAGTGACTTAACTGGAATTCTAGTAGGAATTAATTTGGCCTCCTATGAACAGCTTAGTGTGCATACTTGTGTGTGTGTATTTGTTCCTGTGTGTTTACTTCAACGTTGTGCTGGCCCTACAGCTGGGAGAAGTAGGTATTCACCTCAGGCACCCCAAACTTAACAATCAGAAGCAGGTGAAATGACTATTTGAGTACTGTGACAGATGCTTTCTTTCGGGCTGCATAATTCATAGACAGCAATATTAGCTGCAACAGTTCAGCTCAATAGCAACACCTCATTATTTTATCCCTCAGTATTTATTCCTATGGTTGACGCCTCATGAAATTACTGTTAATGTGTTTATATAAGGGCAGATCTGACACAAGTGGGAAGAATTTAATTTCCCACTCATTCTTTCCTGCTGATGTGTCCTCTTCCCCTGGTAGAAGTGGCAAGTGTAAATAGTTAATTTGCTTCAATTATGAGCCTGTCCTGCTAAATTAGAAGCAGCAGGAATATGAAGAGTGGGAATCATACATATGAGGCAGCTGACAAATCCTCTGAGCTCACAAAATCAAATCATTTACTCCTCATTGGTGCTCAAAGACCCACTAGATAAAAGCTGCAGTTTATTCTTTTACATATGATGGAACTTGGATAGTATGTTACCAATACTTATGTAAAATGAAGTCCCTGTGCATTAGTGACAATATTTGTGATGCTGTTGCCATTTTCACTTTAACCCACAAGCTTGCAGGGGTTTTTATTTTGTCTCTAAAAATAACCCAGCCTGATTTGGGCATGAAAAATAACAAAGTGTGCTTTATAAGTCTCTCTTTTGACCACAGGGAAGTTTTAGACATGGCAGCACATTATACTGCTGGGATGAACCAGGTAGACCAGCAGGGGGTTTACAAGTAATGCTGGCCAATACTTCATACCTCCACAGTTTCTCTCATGATGTGAGGCACCTTAAGTCAGATCAAAGTCGACCAAGATCGGTGTTTTAAGAGGTCGAGGCTCCACCTGACCTCTGGGAACACCTAACCTGTATCCTCCCTCCCAGGGTGCGATGGCATCCCTTGCCATGACAAATGAGATCATCCATCCCATGGCTGCAGGAGCCACTGTGTCCCCATTGCATTGCCATGCATGTGGGGTGCCCAGTGTCAGAATGTCAGACAGCTCAGGGGACTGGCTGCTGAAACAGCTTCAGAAGATGTGCAGACCATGAGGTCAGGGTAGTCAGTAGCATTTTTAAAACTTCAGTCTCTTCCCTTATATATGCAGATATACTCACACAGATATCTGTTTATCTATCTCTTATTCTTCCTTTAAAAACCTTTACTTGCTCCATGCTAATGAAGCAATCTCCAAAGAATAACTAACACACTAGTAAGAGAATGAGAATGTGCCTTCAGTTTAGTAGATAAACAACCACACAAGGTTTAGCTTTGTTTTATTTTTGTAAATGAAAATAGGAAGAGAAGGCACATCTGTGTGTGCACACTGCCAAAGTGAATTAAAAGCAAAATGGATTCAGGAATAGGCACAACAGCGAGCAACCTTACATCTCTCCTCTCAGCTACCTGTACCAGCAATGTTGCTTTCACCAGCGTTGCATCTCAGGCGTGTTTGGGAGATGCACTGTTTTTCTTCACAAATTACTTTATTGACATTACCTCTCTACACTTTGAAGGTCTAGGCTGGAGTGTCAAGATTTCAAAACAACTGATCCTCATCCTGCTGTATTCTCCTTCTCCCTTCCTCTGAAAGCATCTGGGCTTAATGGGCTAGAACACAAATGGGCCAATAACAGGCACACACTAAGTGCAGATACAACTTGTGCCTGTGCATATAAGTAAATTTGTATCTTCAGGTTTTTCTATAACCCTGGCTTATACATGGCCAGTCCTTGAACACCTTAACTTCCACTGCCTTCAGAGGGGAGAAGTATTGGGCCCTCTGGGAGCACAGCAGTCACAGGGAACATCAGACATCCCTGTCCAGGGTGGATTTCTAACATCCATTTGCAGCACATGACAAACACAAGTCCTAGAGAAATATTACACAAGGCCACTGAGTTGTGAAATGTTGACTTTAAGTCCACCTTCTTATTGTACTTGGAAGCAGCTGGGCCAAAAGGACCCTGCATTTCAAACACTGCTGTAGCAATGTGCATAAATAATATCCTTAATGTTCTACTTATTCTTCTTCCTCAGCTTTTATCCATACATTTGACCTCAACAGGAACATGACTTTTAAGTCATTTGCATGCAAAACTGAATTTAGGCCCAATTATTATGCCTCCATTCAGCCTCATAGACTCAGCTTTTTTTAAAAAGAGTAGCAGCAAGTGGAAATAATCACCACATAAATCATATATTTTATGTCACTTGTTTTCTACTTAACTTTCATCCAAAATGCTTCTGATAAAGTGTACAGTCCTGCTCCTGTAAGCATCAAGACTATGAGGTCAAATTTAGGCCTGGCACAAATGGCTGCAATTTCCAGTGTTCTCCATAGAGTCTCACTGTTTGTGCTAGAGCTGAATTTGGCCTATGAACTTTCCCCCACATGCCAGAAAGATTGAATTCTTTCCCCCAAGCCTCTAATATGTCATTAGTATCTTTTCCATGCTCTACAGTCAAAGAGACTACTGAGCCATAGAGCTAGCCCTGGGCCTCTTTCTGTTACTGTATGTACTTAGATTAAAAATCAAATGGTAACATATTTCAATGTCCATTAAGCAATTCTGAGGATTTTTTTTTCTGACTGCTGTGGGAATATCTTTCTCCATATTTTAGATGAGTGTGTGAAGCTCTAGGTGCCTTTGCTGCAAAATCAGGAGATTAAAACTAGAGATATGTCTCCCACTTGGAAAAAAATACAAGTTTTCTCTATGAGCCGATGTGTTTAGGGCCAGGAACTACAATCTGAATGTGAAATTTAATTCTGGATTGAAGCCTACTGTATTTTATCAGATGACATTCCTGTAACTGTAGTCCGTGAAAATGTCACTCCCATGGGATATAACACTGCAGAGACCAAGAATACTAAATTGGTCATTGCATTTTGATTTACTACTTTTGCATATCCTGTTTTGTGGGGCTTCTGGAACACTTCCACCAAAACAAATGTGGGCACTTTTACATCATTTTAAAAAGACAAATATAACTTGCTTGCAAGTGTCAGCTCTAAGGAGATATCCACAAGATAAATGGAAAACCTTCCTTTCTTTGTCATCCTCGTACCATCTATTTAGGCAAAGCCAGGGGAGTACCATGGTTGTTTGTAATTTGCTTTGTCAGCCAGGAGACACAGAGCTTTTGCAGACTTCCATGAAGCACAAATTCTGAAAGTCTCTTTTTCTCTTAAAATCATCAGTCAGTTCAGTTTGCTGTCTCCAAGGCTAGTATAATCTCTAATACCAAAGGGGACTGTAGTCACAAGCAATAGTTGTCCATTAGCACTCAAATTTGAGTGCTTGTTTTGGCTCTTGTGATGACTTGGGGAAGGGATGTCTGCTCCCCTCAGGCAATAAGGGTGCAAGTCACAAGTGACAGGGTAGTGATCTTGCAGCCTAGTGAGTTGTGATGTGATGATCTTCCACAAGCAAGCCAAGAGAAAGTTCATTGTGAAAAAATGGCTAACCACAACAAAGCTTAAGACATTACTGGTATATTTCAACTATTTATACATATATATATATATGTATCTTAGTGATGAACTTCATATTATGGAACACGTAGAAAAGCACAGGACAAAGCCCGCCTCAAAGGATTTATGATCCAAAAAGACATGAACTAAACAGCAGTTAAAATACATAAAGCAAAACATGACCAGAATTTGGCAGCATAATGCAAAAGTGCTTAACTTCTACTGCGGTTTTAATTTGGTAAATCTAGTGTTTGTGAGTGGTTGTCCTATAACTCACCACCCCTCTATCTCCAAGTGGAGCTTTGGTGTAGTCAGTTTAAGGATGTGTGAGTATCACTGTTAATAAGAAGAGTTCAGTCCTTGCTGTAGGCTGCAGTAGCTCTGATGGTCCACATATATGGTCAGCCCAGGAAACCTGAGCCAAAGGTTGCTGGTCCAAGGGCCTGGGGGCTGGCACCAGCCTGAGAGAGCCCAGGGCATTTGTTTTCCCTGGTGGCCTAACTCAAGTTCTATCTTATATATTTATATGCACAAAGTAGGGTTTCATACTCACTTCCTTTTGCATGCTTTGCTAAATAGTATAAGGGAACTTGAATCTACCCTGGAAGTGCAATTAAGTAAGGACCTGTGTATTATGCTGTCAACATTTGAGTGTGTGAAGCACAGTAGGAAAATAATGCCAGCAAGTTCCATTTATAGACAAATGAATGTATTCTTGGTGTTTTGGGGTTTCTGTAAGATACTGAAGAGAAAAAGAATAAATTAAACTGACCCACCCTGCATATACAAAATTATGGTTTTTCTGCCAACATTTGTTCTTCCACAGCTGGGACAATATAGAAAATAAAATACTGTGTAAGGAAACAAATATGCTGCTGAATCAGAATGGGCTTTTGCTGCCTGAGTGACAATCAGTTGATGTTCAATTATCATGTTAATTGAATTAAAGCAAGATGGAAATTACTTAATTCCATAACTATATGTTCCTGTCAAGTTACTTATTTAATAATTGTTTGTTGCTTGACAGAGGACAGGAAAATGACCTTATAGGATATTTCTAAGATGCTATAAATAAAACTAAATATTCCCACTATACAGTATAGATAAGCAACAGAACAGAACCCTGCTTCATGATACCGGAAAAATGTTTATTGTATTATTGGATATGATGTGTTTTATAATTTGGCACTGTCTTAAGCACGAAGCTCAAAAGAGCTTCAGCTATTTTCTAGAGCACACTTGAATGATGACACAAGCTTTTTTCCTCCCCGAAAGTGCTGCAAGGATGCAACTCTTATCCTTACAACAACACAAAACTATTTAAGCCTGAGGGCTAAAAAATTCTCACAGGTGCAGAAAAAAAAAAAAGAGTTTGGGAGGAGCAGCTGACTTGCTCATACCTGTTTGAGGTACTGCTGCAAATGCTGAAGACGCTCCCTGCCTGCCCTGCCTTCATAAGCCCCCAGTGCAAGTCCAGGCACTTGTGTCACCCAGGTATTTATGATACCAAGGGTTTACTCCCCAGACAGGCAGAACTTACCCTAATTTTTACTCTAGGCCGTGACCAATCAGACTTTCCAAAACCAGCAAGAGAATCATCAGCTTGCTTGTATGCTGACCTAAGCAGTGGGCACCTTCAGAAGGACAGTGCCTGTGGACAGTGAGAGCTCAAGCTCTTGTCCTTAGAGGACACACCGAAGCTTTTGCAGGGACAAAGTGGAGTGAGCTGGTCACCCTCCAGACAAGCCAGCCTGCAGGGACCATTCTTGCCAATGCAAAAATCAAAGCAGGCTGGGGTCATCTAAAACTTTTCCCCACTCAGAAAGGACTTTTTTACTATAATGACCTTCTGTTAAATGGTTAAAGTTTATAGTGCCAGGGAAGACATGGTGTTCATGTGATTATTATTCATTCGCCAAAAGATTCAAGAGAAGAGGGCAAGGCAGTGCATACACTGAACATGGTAGATGCATAGGTAGGAAATAATTAAATAACAACTGTCTGATGGTGTTCCTATGAAGTAGTGATGTTTTAGATGGAGATTTGCAGAATTGTTGTTAGCTTCATATTATTGAGTTAACCTTGTACAATATGACTATTAGAGGGAAAAGTCAGGTCCCAGAGGACTCTTTCACTTATGCTGTGACTGTAAGAGCACAGCAGGAGTGTCTATTTTTTATATTTGTGTATTGCAAAATAAAGCCCAATGTGGAAGCAGTAGATACATGATCTTTTGAAGAACATCATTCTGTGTAACATTCTTTGTTCAGCTCTGTTTTTTAAGTTGGCTATCAGAATGTTATCAGAATGCAGAGGCATTGCAATATACAAAGCAGTATAACTTAGTCTTTGTTCTCCAGGTCAAGCTGAATTCATTTTAGCAGCTAGGAGCAGACTGCTGACTAATTTCTTATTTGTTTTCAAAACAAATAGTAATTCCCCTAATAATCACAAATGATTACAACTTAAGAAGCAAATTGCTACCTTTTTTTTTTCTTTGCAGAACAATAGGAGATCAGCAAACCCTACATATTTATCTTAATCTGGAGAAATTACAAGGATGCCAAGATACAGTTGCACAGCTAAAACCAATCTTTCTCCCTCTCTGTCTTTATAGTTACAATTTTAGAAGCCTAAGACTTCTCTGTTTCCATTATGATCTTTTGCTTCCCTGGGAAGCAAAATCTTTAATCCTTTTAGGCAGCCTCTGAGTTTTGCCAGCCTGTATGTGAGGTTTGTTCTGTGTGTGAGGGCAAAGCCTCAGCGAAACAAAACATTGTTTTACAAGTACATTCTTTATAAAAGTGGTGTTGTACTGTATCCTTCCGGCCTGACATTACCACCCTCCCTTTGTAGTCTGCAGCTGTATCGTCCTCTGCGTGTACACTCTGTGCTGCCAGGTCCTCTCCATTACAGGACTGCTGCTTTTAGTGAAGCATTGGAAGATCAAAAGAGAACACTTTAAAGTTTCATAAAGTTTATCTTTCTGGGGAGGAGATGTTCATGTGTGCTTTTAGCTGTGGAATTCAGAAGAACACCCCAAAAATTGTCCTCCTAAATAGCTTCGCCTGACTTTTACCTTTGAATCAATAGCCCAGTTAACTAGGCAGTGAGGAATGGGAAAGGGGAAGGTGAATAGTCTTTGATTTCCTCATGGAGGCTTTCCACAGGTGCCCAAGTTGTGCATTTGGCTGGAGAAGTGGACAACAGAGACACAAAGCTGCAGTTTCATTATGAATCCCAAATGCCCATCCAACTCTGGATTACCCTCTGGCACGTGACTTAAAAAATTGTGAAATATAACAACAATAAAAAAGTAAATTTTCTTTCCCTTTATTTTTCTCCCTCACTTTTAAACCTTTAGACTTTTTTTAAGCTTTTCATTTCAACAAGAAAGAGGAGGAGTCAGTCCTGCTTAGTTACATGAAGCCCAGATGCATGTATGACTCCTAAATCTACCCCTTCAGGAAAAAAACCCAAAATATGAAGTAGTGAGAAACTCATGACAGTATTTGCAAACAGAAATGTTGAGTTGTTCCTGAATCTGTCACTGACATGGCTAACAGCAAGTCATTAGCTAGGCTCCATGGGTCAGAAGCTGGTTCTCCTCCTGAGAGCTTTCAACCCTAAACATCTACACATGTTTTTCTAACATCACATTACTGTAGTGTTATGAGGTTCTGCCTAACCCTGCAGATGATCTTTGATCTTGAAATCTGGGCAAAATTGAAGTGATTCTCCAAGGTCTTTAATCTATTATGAGATTGTGCACATGCCACATTTAAAATAATTTGGTGAGTTGAGAGAAATGTACAGAAATAGATCCATACTTCTGAGAAGTTAATTAGACCGATATGGGATCAAGACTGGAATAATGACTAACATTTATTATGCTTAGCAGCTCCGTGGGCTTCTTTGACTGCCCCCAACAGTTCACCCAGGGAAGAGAGAAATCCTCTAGGCTGATCTGTTGTGCTGTCATCTCCTCCTTCATTTAGCTCAAATGTCTTTCTGCAGATTCTCGTCTTCCCCAGAGGGTTTTAACTGGTCTCACAAGTGGATGCCAGAGGAGAGGGTCACACTTACCTTCCCACATCCCCAAAGGCCCCATTTGAAAGTATGCCCCACGCTTCATTTTGAGCAATTAAACCTGAGATTCTATGAAGAATATTGTTTTTTCAGTACTGCTGGTTAGTTAAAGGGTGTTTCACGGTTGGAAAAATATTTTCTTTCAGATATTTGATGTTTATTATTTCACTCTTTAGGCAAAATGATGAGGAAAGGCTGTTTACTTGGAAAGACATTATGAAAATGCATGAGACACACCGGTGATGTACAAAAACAAAACCAGATTCATTTACCAATATGCCACTCTTTGTTTTTAGGTATACAAAAAGAAAACCGAAGCTGCCAAGAAGGAGTATCTGAAGCAGTTAGCTGCCTACAGAGCAAGCCTTGTATCCAAGGTAACACATAATGTATATACATACACACATATATATAGTGACATATTGCAAACCATTTTCAGCTGAGCACCACAGTATTTAGCGCAAATAGCCTTGTTTATTATCACCTTAAACTTACGTTTAAGTTGCAAATGCTCAATAAACACAGTCATCTCTCCACATAAAGATACCCTTTCCCTCCTGGTCATCAAGACAGCACTTTGGTTTGGGAGTAACATGCCAGTTCAACAGGGGAAGGAGATAGTGGTAAATAGTCCTCAATATGACAAACATGCCAGGCAGCCACCATGCTACCTATAAGGGAAAAGAATATATCCCGCACAAAATGCCTGGGTTTGCTTTTGTGGGGCTTTTTTTAGTACTGCTTTTTACCTTGAAATCACAATATAGAAATAGCCAAGCTCAGATGACAGTGCAGATTTTCATAAGAAATGTGAATTTCCGTTTTACATCCAGCAAGGCATTGTTAGCACAGCATGGGTCACCACTAAGAGAATGGTGGAACATTCTTTACTGGAACACACCAGCATATCCCGAATATACAGCCAGTAGCAATCTTCTAAATAGATTTATTCAAACATTCTCAGTGCCCTTAATTTTGCAGTAGACTCTTTAGAATTTGTAATAGACTTTTAAATATGCAGAAGAATGTGAAATTACTGTACTGTGTCAATGTGAAAAACCAGTTGAACAACTTCAGAATCATACCAGTTAGAAGCACTTGCTTTGGGTCTATCAAAGCAAATTTAGATATATTTTGTTCTAACTTAAATAAAATCAGTTTTAGAGGTGAAGATCATAGTATGAAGGACTGGCATATAGAAACTATATAACCTTCTTGGTTAGTTTCAAATGTTTTATGGCCCTGCATACAATACTACTCTGTACATTATATTAATTTGTACACATTTCAGGCGTTTGCTATATGATTAGCCCTATAAGGACCTTTCATGCATGTTTCTACACTATCTCCGTATTTGGTCAGTGTTGAGGTTGAGGTGTTGCCTCATTCATTTTTGGGGGTTCTGTCCTATAACTTTCTATGTTTTATCTGCCATTATTAATACTCATGCATTTAGTTAAAGTAATTTACAGAGTACCTTTAATTCCTGCATTAGGACTGTTTGGTTCCAGAAATAATCATTGCCTTCAGAAAGAGTACCATGTGCACACAAGCAAATCTTTTGGAAGTAGCTTATTGCTTATTGGCAAAAGATAGGTCTAAAAAGCTCAAAATATTCCAAGTTTTTTAAGAAATGCAAGAACCCAGCTTTTCACTTGAGAAAATAACTTGGCTATCATTATTCGGCACATCATGGACTGTTTACATAATACTCTGTGGCTTAATTTTGAAATGCACAATATAAAAAGATTTTTTTTTGGTGAAAAAAGTATACTGTTGCATTTTCTGAAGTTTTTTTTTTAGAAAAAAATTTGGAGGACTGTTGATCAGTTCAGTGCATGAATCCATTTGTTCAAATATTTAAATTTGTTGTTAGTCAGAAAAGCACTGAAGCATTTTCTTAACTTTTAAGCAATTATTTAAATTCTGCCCATAATGTAATGTTTTCCTCTAGTGGGGAAAGTATAAAAATATAAACTTAATGAAGCTGAGTACTGATTGCTTATTCCCATGAACACACTCAATGAATCTAACAGAGCTGGCATGTAACTAAAGCAAGTCCATTTTGGAAGAAGGCTGCAAAATAACCAGTTGTAATATAATATCAGTATATTCTACATTATCATTGTTAAATATTTATATGGCACCAGAAGAGTTGTAGTTCTTTAGACAAGCCTGTAAGCATGAGAAGTATATATAATACATAATTAAGATTATTTGGAGTCAATGTGGTCTTTTATGTCCATGTTGTATTATCATCCATAAAAACTACTTTTAGACAGTATTATTAAGATTCCAAGACCTCATTATCAAAAGTATAGAAATGCCATAAGTAACACACTTTTTTCCAAAAATGCTTTATTACCCTATCAATGATTTGCTCACATATATATTTTATACTTTGTACCTCACTCTGTGGTACCTCACACTTATAAATTAGGTGTTCACCCTGGATCCTCCTCATTTATATTTATTGCATGTTGTTTAAACTTGCTGCTTTATAGAATTTTCTGTGCTGATCACAGTGCGTTGGTGTAAGGAAATTCCCATTAATACTTGGGAGCAGGAAGTATATCCTGTCCATATTTTCAAGCACAATTAAATTGTTGTGAAATCAGGTTCTCAGTAATTTTGTGTGTTCTCCTTGGATCATCTAGAGCTTAATTTTTCAAAGTATTTGAACAATATTAAACCCTTCATGTTCACAGCAGAGCTCCAATGACTTCGAGATGGCAGCTATGAGATGCACAATTGTGCTTCACATCCCATCAGGACATCCTTTTGCTATCCAAATGTTATCCAATTATCAAACTTTCTTTCATATCCCCTCCTAGAGGACTGTATGCAGGAAGAAGCAGGCACAAGCAGGCAAAGGCTCTGCTCAGGTCCCCTCTATCCAGCTCAGCAGGTGCCTTACACCTCCCAGAGCAGCTGCTTTTCCTGTTTCCTAACTTTTCAACACTGACTCTGTCACCTTTTTCATTAAGTATTACTGGTTTTTAAACAAATAGTGAGCGTATATGAATCTTTGTGTATGTTTTTCTACATTTATTTGCAAGCCTTCTCTTTTTTGAAAAGCGAGGAATGGACATATGCCATGTACTACCTCAGTGATCTAGACTTGGAGATGAATTCATGGCACCCATCTTGTCCATTTGATATCCCTGAATAGTCAAAGCAGAAGACTACAGAGAAATGGGGTAGATGTCCTATTGCCAGGAGACTTCCTAGCCTCTGCCTTACAGAAGAGTAATGACATTCAGACACATTGGTGTTCATCCCAAGTTCTGGGGTGGAAGTGCAGCATCAGGTGGAGATGGTGGCCTTCTCCATGACACTCAGCTCCTTGCCTCTTTACTCTGCTTTCTTTCTTTCCTCCCCTCTCTCACCTCCCCTCTCCTCCCCTACAGTTTCATTTCTTAGAAAGCTGAGCAGTTCCGTTTGGAGTTTGTCATACACATACAGAGGTCACACACCCTCCTAGTGTGTATCATATCAGACTGTGTTATTTGACAAAATCAGAGCTGAAAGGAGTGGAAGTGTCACCAACAACTCTGGTAATAGGATGGCCAGCCTATCTCTAGATGTCTTTCTAAGACATGTTTGGCCACCACCCAGTAAATAACGTAAACATATGACTATATAAATATGTCAGTATGCATTAAGTCCCATTCATTTATAAGTATACTTCCTGTATTTTCCCCTTTTTTATTCTGGTTGAAATTAATGGGTCTGTTCTTGAGTTTGTTCATGTGTAGGAATTGATAGGTAAAGTAAAAACACATAACAAAGCATTATATCTTCTGCTATGCAGATTGCCATATTGCTTATAGTACTGACTAAGCCTTTGCATTGTAAACAAGTGTCTTTATATTTGCCCTTAGTTGCAACTTTTAGTACTATTCAGGTCCAGAAATGCAGTCTCTGGTATCTGGTAATTTGTACAGCATTACATAAAATGCTGTGAATTGCAATTTTACTTTTTCATAAAACAAGCACTTTTTCTAGCTTAACCAGCCTTTTTTCTGGCTGACATTAGAGATTTTGCTGCATCTTTCAAATATATACATTTAATATAGATATATATGGGTAAATGTTAAATACTTTCATATATATGTTCATCTATGTATATTTATAAAACAATATATGCATGTTATGTATTCAACATGCATAATATATGTGCATATAAGTGATACATATATGTATGTTAATTATAGCAGTAGAAATGTTACTGTTTCAGTAGTACAAAAAAGATGTCTCTTCCCTGTTTTATTCTTTTTGACTAGATGAATCTTTAATTCTCTCTGTGTAGTGACACAATTTCAATTTTCATGAAGTTATATATTAACAACTATGGCTGAAGCTAAAACCTCTCAGCAAGGGGAATATTATTAAAATTCAAAATACTCAAGCATATTTCAAAACTCTGATGTTGTATCTAAGTCAAAGTGGTGTCCTCACTTGACTTCAAAGTGAACGCATTGGACATTTTTCAGTTTTGTGGACAGTGCAAATCCTTTGCACATGTAAAATTGCTTCCCGAAACATATGGCAGACTTAGCTTTTCCTAGTCCATCATCTTGCAATTGCAGTGCATAAGAAAACTAAAGGTCATATCTGTAAGACTGACATTGCCTTAATGCCATTAGCACAGCAATTTGTAACCAGAGAATTCTGGGGACCCAAAGTATCTGTTACACTGTGTTGTAATAAAATGCTCAACATAAGGAATTCAAGTCTCTTAAAAATGCAGTGGACATACATGAACACATTTGGCCTACTTCTAAAAAGCAATATAGAGTCCATGATAAAAAAACCCAAAACAATGAAAAAAACGAAACCAAACAAAAACCAAACAAAAACAAAAAAAGTAAAACACCAAAATAACCCAAAACTGAAATGGTAACATTGGCATTAATTTCCAATTTCATATATGTATGTGGTGAGAGCACTTGCCTAACATATAAAAAAAGCAAAAAGGTGTATTAGGTCTCCCAGATCATTCATTTCCCAACTCCTAAATAGATGTGTGTGTGCAGGTGTGTTCTCAGCAAAATTTGCTTTCTGTAACTGCATAGCTGCATAGTGACCAAGCTTCAGATATAGGGGGGCACTCTATCCTGGCTCACTCCTTCTTCTAATAAGAAGCTGCTGGGGTTTAGGACATTTCTTTTGGGAATAAAATTCTTAATATCGCTTGACAAGAGTCAATGACTGAACTGTCTTGTCTCCTGGTCAGTGCTTTAACAAGCTGGTTATTGCATGCAAAGGGAACAGCATCCCTTCTGCTGCTGGCAGAGGCACCTACTTCTGAGAACAGCTTTTCCTACATTATATCTAGCCCTAGTTCATGTAGATGATTTTGGTATTTCATAAACCCGTTTAGGCTGTTCTCAGTAAAGCATAAGAGAAAGAATAAATGAAAACTATTCTTATGTTTGATTCAAGATTTTTTTTTTTTTTGGTAGCTATTAAAGTGCTGCAAGGCATGTGGCAATATTTCCCTTAAAGCAATAACAAGAAAATCCCAGAACAATGACATGCACATGCATGTTTTACTTTTTTCCATTCTATTAAAATTGCTAGATGGAAAAACTATGATGAAGGGCTTCCAAAGCAGGTACTTCATGCTTCTGTGACACCTCATTCTTTCATTATTTCTGGAGTTATTATGATGTAGTCAGAAATTTTCAAAGAATCATAAGTAAAGTCATGTATCTGCAAATATGTGATGTATCAGAGTCTGTGCTAAGTAAACGTGTATTTATAAAACAATTGCCTAATTTCATCATAACACAAGTCCAAACATTTTTTTGTCTAGCAAGGAAACCAATGATCTACCGCAGCTGAAAATAAGGAGCAAACTATATTTAAGTTAGTGCCATGAATTTGATTTGAGACTAACTTACGTGGCGCTAGACATTCAGCAGTGAAAAAACAGTGCAAAAACCAAGAGATGCTCTCACATAATTTCTGCCAAAAAGTGGCAGAAATGTCTTGATCTTGACAGAAGCCAGATTTGATTTGAAGAGGAACTGTGTTTGTTTTTGAAGTGAGTTAATAAAACTAGATTTCACTATTAGCCTAGTGCTTCCATTTGGGGAATTAAAACACTTGTATCAAATTAAAGTTGCATATCCTTTATCAAATGTACCCAGGTTACATTCATAAAACATCCATTTTTACTTACATACCCTAAATGAATCCATGACAATCCCCTGTAGATGATGACAAAATGTATATTTAGATTTGAAGATGTTCTTCTGAGCCACCTTGACTAATTATAGATGACAACCCGTGGCTTACTCCTTTGTTTCTGAAACATCAAGAATGTGTCAAAAAGCTTTCTGAACTCTCTGGGGCTCCAGATGTTGTTATTGCAATAGGTGACTGGAATTAACAAAATGGGAAACATCATTTGCTAAGAGCCTCTTGCGACTCAGGTAGGAAGGCAGCTGCACTGCAAATATGCATATGAGTTATCTACCAGAGTGGATAGGGTTAAATCAAAGGAATCTCTAAAGGAGTTAAAGAGCTAAGCAGAAAGAGAATGGGGTGCCAGAGAGAAGTCATAAACATCTTCACAGGGTATTAAGAAAATGGCTGAGCCCATGCAGGCTAGAAAAAGGAATTCTTCTCAAGGACAGGCTTGGGGTTGGAAGTGACCTAAAATGTCAAAAATGTTACAAACAGACAGGATTATGTGAACACAGAAAAGCTGAGAGAAGGAATAAACAATTCAAGATGCTCCTTCCACCAAAGAGACAGCAAAGACAGCAGATGCAAACTTAAGCTTAGGTAAGCTTTGTAGGAGCTGCATAAATATGCAGCCAATTTCCTTCTATCTGCCTCTTTAATGTCACAGTAGTGAAGATAACTCATTTTAAGCTGAGTCAGGCCTGCCTGAGTTTGATCACAGCCTGCACAGCCTGGATCATCCTGGTTCTAGCTGACATAATCACTGCTGTTTCCGGAATGTAACCTTCATTCTGGTCATGGAGTCCAGAAATTTTTGAATTCCTCAGGATGGCTCAAGGACAGACACCAGTCACTAGGTGTGGGCATGGCATCATCATGAAAAGGGGCAGTGTGGCAACTATTTAGGTTTATGATACACATTCATGTAAAACCTGAATTAAGTTCAGCTCTTTTCTAGGCTTTGAGATATTCACATAGTACATGTTCCAGTCCTATAGGGAGAGGATGCCAGGCCTCCATTTCTCATTTAAAGAGAAACACCTGTTTCTCATTTCAAATAGAACTATGTTATGCCATTGTGGCTTTGTAAAAAAGAATTTCTGAATTTGGAATATATTGTGTTTGCCCACAAGTGAAGCTGCTTGCACTGTTTGTTGTTTGCATATTGGCCATAAGGCTCACTTTGCCCTTGAGGAGGTCTCTCAGCATATGCTTAAAGGACA
The DNA here is from genome assembly GCA_013396875.1 of Vireo altiloquus. Taxonomy (NCBI): domain Eukaryota; kingdom Metazoa; phylum Chordata; class Aves; order Passeriformes; family Vireonidae; genus Vireo; species Vireo altiloquus. The sequence goes on along the minus strand of VZRF01001307.1, from coordinate 440,682 downwards.
AATAAGCATCCAGTAGTAACAAGAACATTTACTGAATGTTCTAAATGTACTGGATGTAGTTACTGAATATTTTACTACAAAGGAGTGCTTAATTGGTGTCATTAATAAAGAAGCATTTTGATAATATCTCATCTGTAAACAACTGAAATTATATTGCTCCAACTGAAAGGCTTTGATCATTAACTAATTTTCTGAAATCAATAGAAGAAGAAAAAAACCCTTTTTTCTCTGTAAATAGAACATCTCTGGTTTCTTTGAGACAACACTGATGTTTTGGTTTTACATTGCAAGGAGCAATATAACTTGAGCACTGCTTACTAGAGTGAAATTATTGTAAAAATCTATTTAATTCCCACATATTATTCTGTAGCAGATAAGAATTGTGAATAGAAAGCCTGTGTACATTATGTAAGTGGAATAGGTCTATGTACATTATGTGTGAATACATCTATGCAGTCCTACTTGCTGGCAACATTTCTAACAAAAACTGCATTAACATGTTAACAACGGAAATAAGTACAGGCACTTGTAGTTTCTAGGTGTGCTTCTGGTGAATCAGAGGTCAAAAGTAGTGGTCATCAACTGGGAATGATTCTCAGCCTCTGTTAGTCAGATCTTACCTGCTTTTCATGAAAAATGAAATGGACATCCAGACATTAGAGAGAAGATAACAGTAACAGTGTTGTGCAGTGATCCAAATTCTGTTTGAATTAATAACAGATTTTCCTTAAAATTCATTAGTCTCAGGATCAGGCCGTTAGAGTACTGCCTTGTTAAAACATGTCCTTGCTTTACTTTCAATCACATGGATGTTTATGTTCCAACACAAATAGGATTAGAATCTCCAACAGGAGCCAGAAGGCAGCCACAATTTAGAATCAATACCCATGTGTAGGTTTCAAGAGCTGTTTGGTTACACAGATACATAGGTGAAGGTTTAAAGTGTGAGTTTTCAAAGTGAAAGTCAATTTATATTCCAAAGGGAATCGTGGAAATGCCACTTTGGCATCACCTAGGTCAATACTTTCTTCTCTAACACAGCTAAATTGAGCAGGATGCCTTTACCAAATAATTCCTCAACAACAGGAGTGAGTTGGATGTTATGGGATGAGGGAAATCCCAGTGTGACTTTCCTCTAAGGAAACACACACTCCCTGTGCCCGAATTCAGTCTGTGATAAGAATGACCACTAGTGCCAGGGCAGTTCCCTTCAGAAAAGAATAGCACCACTAAGTGACCAGTGCTTAATCCCTACTCCTAATTTTATTCTTTAATTTGCCAATAAAGCATAAGGAGTTTTGGCACACAGTAGGGGAGTAGAGGAGCATGGGGAAGTTCTCTTTGCTCTAAAATTGGAAGAAAAGTCATGAGTTTGGTGAAAACCATGGGGAAGAACTTGATTCAGCACTTTCCAAACTTTGTGCAAAATTATCAGTTCTGAACACTTTCTCTTAAAAACAGCATTCATCTGTATCATCACTCACTTCCTTGAGAATGTTATAGGAGTAAAATAATTTTGTGTACTGAGGGTTGTGCGCCACTAGTACTTTTAGTTGTACTAAACTATGTAATTATACTCATTATCATCAGAATTAAAGTAGTACTTACTTTGCTCCTTTCCTTTTCTTATTTCTCTTCTACTTTCATTATCTTTCTGTTGAGATTTCAAAATTTTCTTCCCTTTTTAAAAATGTGTTTCAGTATAACAACAGATTGTTTGGGGGGAGGGGATAGGAGGTGGATTTGTGTTGTGTCTAAAGGGCTATCATACTTTCTCTGCAGCATTCAAGGCAAGGCCTTGGCCTACCTACCTTATCTTCACCTTCTGATTTTTAAGCAAGAGTATTAGATAATGATGTTAGATGGAAAGACAGGTCCATAGGAAATCCTTCTCCTAGACTATGAAGAATTTGAAGATTTAGAGTAAGGCTTCAACTTAATCTCCAGAACAAGTATAAACCACTCAAAGGATTGTCAAGAAAAACTAATTTGTTGTCCCAGTGTATGTTTGCCAATGTATGTGTAAAATACCACCACCTACCATTTACTAAATGTAATATTCTGTCACCCTCTAGTGGTGGGTTTACACCACCATTTTTCACCTAGCAGTGATGAAAGATGTTCTCACAACATGTCTAGTAGAAGACTTTTCAGCATTTAGGAGTTACTAAGCCCCAGTGTTTGGTGGCCTGTGTGTATGGATTTGCTGTTTTAGTCTCTATGGCATATATCTGAATTTTATCCTACAACTTCATCCTATAAATTAGTGATGTTAATGATGTGTTGGTTTGGGGCAGATTAATTCGAGGTTTTGGGGAGCTTTTAGAATTATTTATGTGCTCTTCTCCTTGGATAAGTCAAGAGAAAATTGGCTGAAATCCAATCTGCAAAGTAGGGAGCATGACTGTGCATTTGAAGCCCATTGGCCAATCAAATCCCTTCTTTCATAGTTCCAGTTTTTACCCATAATAAAGTCAGTCTTGTCTAAGACTGACTGATGCTGCACTGGACCACTGCAATGCCCATTAGTCTGTGAAAGCAGAAATTGTGCCCAAAATCATAGTGTGACCTATGCATCATATATGCCTCTTGCTTTATTTCACAGCAAAGTGACATCACAAAACCAAAATACTTGACATCACCTATTTTAGTAGCTCCAGCAATACTTACAAAATCTGTGTTTCTGACCCAGCTTCAGAAAAAGCTGAAAGTGCAGTATGCTGGAGAATAGCATTTAATGGGTTCATTTATCAAGATTCCCAGTAACTGATAATATTGATGTCTTTTACACTGATATTGGACAATTTGGTTTCAGATCACATATGAATCAAAGCATCCTAAGTTAAAGCAAAATACTTGGTCTTAAACTGAAGTGTTGTGCTTTTTACTGGATCAAGAGGTGGTGAAACATACAGAAAGCTGATTCAATGTGTGAGACAACTGAAACTCTCTTTTGATCACTTTGCAGAGCTGTTCTCAGAGGTATAACAAGGGTTATTCATCTCTGACCAGAGACTGTGTAATTCCTCTTAACACAATTCAGTATTTAAAGGATCAAATGATACTACCTATATATCTGTACTATTATCAGTATGGGCCATGCATCCCCTCCTTATGTGTGAATTCAGAATTCTCCAGTAATTAGAGTGGTTCTCTATATCTTTGTTGAAGAGGTGCATCTTTGTATCTACAAATGAAATAAAAGTCTGTATCAGTATGTCAGCAAAGGCTTTCTGCAGCACTCACCTCACCAGGAGGATTAGTTTAACCAGTCTGCCCTTAGACACTTCAGGAGCAATTATCCCTGCTCGGACCACACAGAGCCTGCCAGCTACATCATGGAAAGACAAGCTGTTTCCAGGAGGGGACTATACCTTCAGTAGAACTTCCAAGTCTCTCAAGAAAGAACATAGCCTACACTTCCTGTAATGTGTAATAAGCCTGAGACACCCAAGAGGAGTCTCCTGACCACGCTGCTAATTAGCAAATCTTCTGAATTGCTGAAATTTCAGCAAACCTGCCAGTTGTTGCTTCTACACTCATGGGAGTGTTCTAAAAATACAACTGGGAAGACAGGGGAAAAATACTTCTCATGTTGTCATGAACATTAATTCGGTGTTTTAAAAATAATATCCAAATAATAGCAGATTTTGCAGCTACTTTCAGGCTTTTATGTCTGCATCTGGATCCTGCAAACATTGCACACGTGTACACCCTCATGCAAGCAGAGCTAGGCAGATCCATAGAGACAGAGATTTGCATTAATTTTTCCATATTCATTTAATTTTCCTTCATTTACTGGAGAAAACAAGGGATTTTTTTTCCTAATGGAACTGCAGTTACACATAGGGAAAAGGAAGTTGTTGTTCTCATCTTTATCATCTTTATCAGCAATTTCAGTAACACGTGTGTCAATGGATTGTTGGTGATGGTGCATCCTTCAGAAAGAATACCAAGAGACTTCCCTGACCCTGGAGTGCTGAGAGTAATATGAAACTTACTCTGACTTGTAAACTGAGCAAACGTGACACAGAGATCACAGAATAAGTGCATATATGCATCTTTCAGCCTTGTTTTGACAAAGTGACTTCTTTCTCCAGAGGAACATTTCTGCCATTTCTTTCCACCATGTTTCACCTTCCACTGACTATTAATCCCAGTATGACTTAAATTGAAACTATGATTCCCATCTATAAGCATATGTGAGTTAATTCTTAATTTTTTTTTCATCATTTATTTGAGCACACAGTACTCGGGATATCTAAGAAAATAAATGTATGAAAAACAATTGAGCAAATTGAGTTTAATCAAATGTAGCAAGATATAAATATTAGAACAGAGTATTATTAAAATTCATATTCATTAATTGAGGGACTTTATTACTAGCAAATTTAAGAATTCAGGCCAGACCATAATATTCCGTAAAACTGTGCAGTTTCTAATATTCTACATAGTAATAGTCTTCTACCTTTAGACTAAAGGTAACTTCCCTATGTCTGGTGCAGGCTAGCATTTATACAGCCGTAAGTTTTAAACAAAATTTTCAGAGCCTCATGAACTGGATTAATAAAGCATGTTTTGCTAAAAGAGAAATTATTCAGAGTATTCTTATTATCTTAAAGCATGGCCTATGTAATACGCTTGATGGCATAGAGGCCATTCCAACATGAAATACTTCAAAGTAAAGGCACTGGCACAGCAACTAGTGTATTTGTTCCACGCAGCAGAACAACTGAGGATGGAGTTTAGCCTCTTCATCATGTTGACTAACTAATAAATAACTATTAGCAACAGCAATGTATATGGTAAAAGACCCTGCAAATCTTACCCATGGTTTGCAAATGGGAAAACGTGTCAAAAATCATGACAGACTTTTGCTGTAACCCACTCTCTTTATTTCTCTTTTCAACTGGGCCATCATTTGTGAAGACAAGAGTAGTGGCTGCATATGTGAAAAAAATGTGTCGGGCTTAGTTATCTCAGTTGTGTAGAATATCAGATCAGTGATGCCAGTTCCAAGTTTGGAAAAAGAAAACTTGTAACTAGACCAGGAAAAAAAAGACCTAAATTAGTTTGTTTTGTTTTGTTTTTTTACAATATTGAGGACAAAAGCTTAAGGTGGAAGGGATTAATTATTTTTCTAGAGTAATAACCAAACTCTATTTCAAGGAAAATTTGATGGTCCAGATAAATGTTTTCCTATGGTGTGGCTCTTATACAGACTTTGGTGGGTAGAATGTTATAAACAAAATTGATATTAACGGGCTGGTCACCTTTTTGGAAGGTTAACTAGTTTATAGATGTGAAACAATAACTGAGAACTGGGGCCTGAGATAAGCCCAAATCCCCAAACAACAAAGCAGACAGTGTAACAGCACGTGCCAGGCTGGGTGCTCCATCGGCCCCACAAAGGGCCTCAGGAGGACCCCGCCCCACCCTGGGAGTGTCCTTTTATAGCCCCAGAGGGGATCAGGAATGCACCAATCAGGAGGGCTCGTTTTTAGGGGTTTTGATTGGTCCATTTCTATGGTGCATTCCTGACCAATCATTTGGCCAACTCCCAGTGTGATTGGTTGTTGTCATTGTCCAATCGTGTTTGCTTTACTTGAGGTGATGTAATCTGTTGTAATCCATCCTTGTCACTGTCTTTTCAGATGTTTCCCCTCATTGCTTTTCCTCAGCACAGCCCCATCCAGTGTCCACACCGAAACACTACACTTGTACAATGGCGCAGCTTAACTTAATTAACATTAGTGAACAATTTAACAAACCGTATTAGACTCAGCCCCAATACAATTCAAGTAACATCTTAAACACTTGTATCATAGAACAGCCATATTCGGTAGCTTCTAAGTATTGTCTGATTTTTGTTTTTCTCGACAGAGCTACAGCGAACCTGTTGATGTTAAAGCCTCCCCACAACCTCAGATGATGAATTCAAAGCAGTCAGTGTTTCATGGGCCTGCCCAGGCCCACTCTGCGCTGTACCTCAGTTCCCACTACCACCAACAACCAGGAATGAACCCTCACATCACTGCCATGCATGCCAATATCCCCAGAAACATAGCGCCCAAGCCCAACAACCAAATGCCAGTGACTGTTTCCATAGCAAACATGGCCGTATCCCCACCGCCGCCCCTTCAGATCAGCCCCCCTCTGCACCAGCATCTCAACATCCAGCAGCACCAGCCGATCCCAATGCAGCAGCCCATTGGCAACCAGCTACCCATGCAGGTCCAGTCTGCTTTACACTCGCCTACAATGCAGCAAGTAAGTTGGAGCTTTTCAGTTCTCTGGGGAATTATTTTAATTTTCGTGGGAGGGCGTGGGGAGGGGAGTCATCCAGAAGTTGGCAAAGTGAGAGAGATTTAGATTAGCTTTAGTTTTTCGGGTTCCAAAACCATGGTAGAGTAGGTTTAGTCTTTCAAGGGCAAGAACTAATGAATGAGTTTACCTAGATGATGGAAAAGTGCAGTAGAAGGGTTTGTGCTAGCAGTGATGTCCATCATTGTCTGTAGATCCATCTGCAAATCTGTGAGTACCCTGAAACAGTGAAATGCTAAGTTTGCAGGAATCACACTTCACAAAAAGGCAAGCATGGCTAGAAAAAGATATGATTGTAGCTTATGCTGTTATCCTTGTGCTGACTGTGATGTGGAACTGTCAGAGGAAACATAAAGCATCCCAGGTTATGTTGAACATGCTAGGTAAGTGAACGCGAGTGTGTTACCTTATGCCACATTCGTAACTTCATTTGGCTGAATAGATATGCCTTCTTTTTTACTGGTAGTAAGTGGGCTGTGTCCACCATCCCAATATGGGGCTTTTTTGTTTGGTTTTTTTTCCCCTACTCTGAATGTTTTAGATAGTTGATTCTCAATGTATTTCCTACGAGTACTGAATTAATGCAGACCATCCATGGTATTGTGCCCTCCAGGCTTGTGGAGGGATATTAAGAGAGCAGATAAACTGTTGATTTCATGAGAGAAAATTTCCTTTTCTATTGTATGAGATTTATCAAGATCTTGCTTTGAAAAGTGGCATTAGAATGAATTTTTTTTTCAATGGAATTGCAAGAATCTACAAAATTTGTATACAAAAAACTTGTCAGTAGTGGCTGATAATACATAGTCATGATGCTCCATGTTTTAAATTTCTCTGTAAATTCACCTTTCCTGACAAGGCATTTGCAGTTGCTTTCCAAGCCAGAAACATTTCATCTCAAGATTGGTCTTTAGAGCTGGGAATACTTGAACACAAACTATTGCTTCTCACTGGGAAACAATTTAGCAGGGAAAGAAATTTTCCAAAGCTGAAAAAAACCCCAAAAGAGTTGAAAGCAATCTGGACTGATAAAATTTCTTCTTCAGAAGATAAACCAAGGTGTACTTAGGATGATTTGGATTTATTCAGAGACTTTGATCTTAGTCTCAAGAGTGATTTACAGTAATCAGAAAGGAAAACTTGTAAAGTGCTCACAACTTTTTCCTAGTCCAGTTAGTTTTTCACTATCAGAGAAAACAGACTCAACAGACTTAAGACCACACATATGTGGAGTCATGTATTCATGAAGGTTTTCCTACAGTTCGTGTGAGTGTCCCAGGAGAGCCATGCTGAAGTCTCAGAGAAACTCAGGAGCTGGCCCCAAGTTTGGGCAGCTGGAACTAACTGGAGGAAGTCCTAAGCAGGTGAGCCAGGAGGGTCTGTCTGGAGAGCCTAAGCCTGGCAGAATCCTGGTTGAACCTGAAGGCTCAGAGCAATGAGAGAAAAAGCAATTCTCTCATTCATTTACCAAACATGAAAAATTACATGTGTGGCAGCAACCTGTTGAGGTCGTATAGCTGTATTTCAATGAGTTTTTATTCAGCCAGTGACAGTGATTCAGTCTTACAAGTTCAGATTGTTTGCCAAGTTCAGTGTCACTTGTATATTACTTGTTCAGTGCAGAACTCCTTCTGTCTTTTCCAGAATCGTTAGGCATAATTTACTGAATAGATTTGAAAATCTGTCTCTATTTAGTGAATTAATAGTACAGTTGGGGCTAGCAAAAGATGTAATGCAGATGTTAGATATTTACATATTAAAACATAGAACATCATTATTGTATGAGTAAAGACTTAGGCATTATTCTAAACTCTCTACAAAAGAAAAGGTAATGTAATATGAATCTTCTAATGTTTTATTTTGCCAAGTTGCAAGCTTGTAGCATAAGGTGTGTGCATTCACTGTTTGAAAGTACTTTCAGTCATCTGTGAGATGTGTGGCATGCAGTTGACTTGTCTCTAGCTTAAGAGAAAATACAGGACACTTGCTTGTAGAAAACAGAACTCAGAATGTAGACCCGTATTATGATGAAGTTTTTTTTAACTAAGGATAATTAAAGTTAAGTAAAAAATGCTGTACCTCTGTGTTCCTGTTAAACTCACAAAATTTTAGGTTAAATTCTTTTTACCAACTCCTATTCCTTAGTCAGAAAGGCTGATGCTTTTAATAAAGGTTCCATGGTGAGATATTTCTGTTTCACTCAAGGTGCTTATTACTTGTTGAAATTCTACCTTGCCAATCTACACGCACCTTTAAGCACTGTGAAATACCTACAAGCCAATTTATATTTCTTATGCTTTTGCTTTTAAGCAATGCAGCTTTTGAGCTCTGGAAAATCTATGTCATTTCACTTTGGAATATTTGTTTGGGGTGTTTTATGCATACAACAGCTTATAGAGTGTGAATTTAAATATAGCAAAATGTATATTACATTTTAGGGCTACAGGTGTACTAACACCACCATGATTTACCATGACAGAACAGAACAGTGGTATCCTGTTCAGTTTCTAAGGCATAACTCTTTTTAGTCAAGAAATTACAGAAAACACTATCCCCATGAATCCCCACAGGATTTCATACTGTGTTGGAACACAGAAGACAGGTTGGCCACCAGGAGGCAATTAGCAAAAATGTCAAGAGACTACAACCTGAATGTAAGGGCCTCTTTCTGACTCAGTTGTCAAAGGACTCTGCTCCACCTTCTGCTCGAAACAGAGCAAACACTCTGCTGATCACAGAGCTACTTAAAGAGGGAAAAATGTAGTGGGAGAAAAATGGATGTCCCCCAGCAGCTCAGAGTCAGCAGCAGTAAGGAGAAAGAGGAGGCACTGCTCTGGCTGGCTGGCCTATAGTGAGGAGGGAAGGGGAACTCTGGGTGTGAGGTTCAGTCCCTGTGTAGACCACTGCTACATAAAAAGACAGCCAAGAAGAATGGGACAATATGTATTTTGATAAAGCAGAAGCAATAGTTGCCTTTAAGTCAACTTTTTTTCACTTCCTCTTCCCTCAGGTTATTTTCTCCATGCTTAGGTGTGGCCACTGTAAGCCTTTCCAAAGAGTCCACATAAGCAGAAAGAACAGAAATTAGTTAACATGCCACTCCCTAGAGACTGTCTTGGAACAGGAGTCGTTTTCCTCTTTGGAAGCCTCAGCACTAAGCATACTAAATAGACTAATACACTATAAGAAAAAAAGAGGCAGATTTTGTCATGTCACATTGCAGCATGAAGCATAACAGGCAGGAGAAGAGTAAGTCTGCCAACAGCTTCCTAGCAGTCTTCTTCTGCAGGTGTTGGTGTGCTCACCTGGCTGGGCACCTTCACTGCAGACTGTGCTGGAGGCATGTTAGAAGTCACCAATGGTGGATTCTCCTTTTTTTTTTCTTTCCCTTTTTTCCCAAACATCCACTAGTTTGTGGCTCACTAGTGTGGCACTCAACAGTAGGCTCTGTGAATCCCTGCTCTCAACAGATCCCCTGCTTTAACTCTGACTCTGTGGAATTTGGTCAGTCATTTTCTGCAGGAAAAGGAGGATAGTTTCATATCAAAAACCATCTTGTAGTATGTCTGAAGGACTGCCAATTCCAAGAAAAACCACATAGAGATCCAGATTTCAGTCCTGGCAGGCAGGAACACTGTTCTCCAAAAACTGTTGTGCGTGAAATTCACAAACTCTTCTGTGCGAACTTCGAGGAGGGACAGATAAGAAGGGCTGACCTGAGGAGAGAGTTCTGTTCCCACTGCTTCCAGGACAATGGGCTGATCTTCATCAGCTCTACAGGGAACAGCATGTCCTTCTTCAAATCCAGCACTCTTTGCCTGCACGTGTGCAGCTGCCAAATCAAGAGTGGGTGCCAGCTGGAGAAGGGCAGTCTCTTTTGAAGATCCACAAAAACTACAGAACACCAAGAAAATCAGAAGTGTTGGAAGCCAAAAATCCTCAGTGACTGCACAATTTCTGTTATTTTTAAAATCAATTAACTCTGTGGAGTATGCAGCTGATGCAATGCATCCAAATTGTTCTGAATTGCAATGTAAAACTTTGGTATTAACATTTTGGTCATATGCCTAGCACTAGTAAATATTTTTTAACTCCTTTTAAACAATCTTCTGTATTTCGAGTTATCTAAATTGTAACTTCTGGGAAGTAGATTGTTTTGTCTCTTTTCTCTTCTGTTCCAACAGTTAATGAATAAATTTTAAAGGGTCACTACTGTAGACCTTTGGGGTGATTGTTTACAGTGATAATCCTTTAAACTGTGAAAAGTGATCATTAGTTCTATTCTCATATTTAGATTTAAATTAGATCCTGATTTTTAGTTATCTTTAGCTTCTAATTCTGAAATTTATTATATTTTTCTTAAATATCATTAACAGGATCCATGTTAAAGTTGTAATTTTCAAAGTCAAAATCCACTGTGCTATAGTTTTTCTTTTATCCACTCTTGACACACAGGAAGACTCACAGTAGATTAGAAGAGTGTGATTTTTCTTTCATTAAATGCTCATGTGAGCATTTTTTCACTGTATAATTTTTTAACTGATGCAGAGTTATTTCTCTCCAGTATGTTTCTTAGGTTTGACATGATGTTTAATTTTTACTCAGTTGGCCTTAGGTAATCTGATTCTTAACCCTTGTCATTCAAATCAGCACAATTTCTCCAAAGTTCAGGCTAAAACAGCAGCTGAAGCTGCAGCCTGTCTTAACTTGCAAGGTCATTCTTTCTTCCTCTACTCACACAGACATTTATGCCTCTTTCTGAGCATACCCTGCTATCCAGCCTGTTTACTGTGCTGTTTGGTGTGAAGAGTGTTGAGACCAAGGATTCACTCCCTCCTAAATACACCCAGATCTTGTTAAGGAATCCTTTTAAGTAGCCCTACTGGAAGCATCACCTTCCCTGCTCAAAATCCTTCACCCAAGCATTGCATGGGATGGTGAGTCCCATTAACAACTCTGTCCCATTTCAGTTCACAGGTAGAGGAAGCAAAACTAGATCCTTAATGTCTAGTAACCATGGCTGCAAGTGCATGTGCATAACAAAGCACCAGAAGATTAATGTATGTCACATTTTATTTTTTTATTTTTTAAATAATAACTCATTTTAGTCTACTTTTAGGATTTCTTTTCCTTTAGAAAATAAATGTATACTGCAAGATGATTGCATACCCTGCCAGAAATAATAACCTCATTTTTTCTGGTATATATTTTATATACAGCCAACTCAGGGACCTGCTGTATTTGTCCAGATTTCTTCTTCTTTTTTGTTAAGCTCTGTCTTTGAATGAGGTCAAGAGAAAAAAAAATCATTAATATCTGTCAACTTCCGTTATAACCTTAAGGAAAAATCTTTGTATGATATCACAGAGACAGATTTTCAATTTCCTTGTGTAATAAACAGATGCTTTAGGATTTGGATGTAATTTAAAGGTTTAAAATATCACATTGAGATTGATGAATAAATCAGTTGTGAAGACAAAAACATTGATGCCTGTTGAAAATACCTCTCTAGACAGGCAGGAAATGAAATTAGTTCCTAGTAAAGTGTGGAGATGAGGATCACTCTTTAGTTCTGCTGCAGGCTTTTTAGGACTTGCTACAGTGGCACAACGAAACTGCTAGGGCTACAGAAATCTAATTAAAGAGCAAATGTCCCTCCTGACATCGAATTAATCTTTATCAAGTTCCCTATTTTTATTTCAATCTGGGACAAGAAAATGAAATTTAAAATTCTAGGCATGTTGCAAAACAGTTGGTGATTTTCTCTTCAGCATTACAATGCAAAAACATTCAGCATTGTTTAATTAGACCTCGAAGCACTTATTTTCTGAGCACTTTTTATTTCATCATTGTTTGTTACGGGCTAACATAAATAATACCCAAATATTTACCACAATCCTGGTACAAGGCTGTTTCCCCCTGTTGTACAGATCTATATTTTCAGAGCTTTTTCTGTTGGTGAAAAAGCTGAAGTAATGATTGTTTGCATCTGAAATAGCACTGTACTTTATCAGTCCTTCATATTGAGTTGAGGTTGCTTAAATAACTTTGCTTTAACAAGCATGGTTTCCATCACCCACAGTGTGAGTATTCTGGTAGCCCTTGACCCCCAAGAGGGACCACTGAGATCCTTCTGGCACTGCAGCCTGGCTGCATGTATCCCCTGAGTGTGTCCTAAGAAACAGGCCCCAGTCCCAGGCAGCCCTAAACTAAATAGACTTGCCAGGTACAAGATGAAAATGTTGTTATGCCTTATTTTGCAGGCAGAAGAATTAAATTTGGCTCTGCAGTCCCAACCTTAACATGAGAAGTACCAATTCAGTCAAAACACACTTGCACACATGCTTTGCTGGAAGACAGCCAAAGCAATTTGGCTGTGGTCACACAGAAAACCTGAAAAAATATGAGAATGCATCCCCACCCAGCTCCTGAGTTAAAACACAGGACTCTGACATCTAGGCTATGTATTTGTCTTAATTCCAGAAGAAATGGAATGGATATTGTGCTGATGGTCTCTTCCTCTGATTTTGAGGAACCATCTCCTTTCTGCATGAGTGTTGTCCAGAGAGTTTGTGGATGTCCCATCCCTGGAAGTGTTCAAGGCCAGGTTGGATGGGGCTCTGAGCAACCTGGTCTAGTGGAAGGTGTCCCTGCCCACAGCAGGGGGGTTGGAACCAGATGATCTTTAAGGTCCCTTCCAACCCAAACCATTCTATGATTTTATGAGTACCTGGGTCTCTGTACCTGCTCACTTGCATGCTTTGCTACTGGCTACTGTCCCTATATAGTGTTTTTCTTATATATATTATAGATCAGGGGATTCGCTACCAAAGGTAAATCTTGAGTGCCTGAGGTAGGATGTGTTTCTGTGGCTGGTTTCCTCTTACAGCTAAATTACACAGGCCTTATGGTTGATGTTTTTTATAAAAATGATAACAATGGTATACAAACCCAATTTTTCTGCCTTCTAATTACATAAAACTCCAATTAAAGTCAATGGGAAATCTGCTCAATTACTGGATCTGCTGGGGGCTGTCTCCTCAGCTTGCTGCATAGGTTTAGAGCCTGGTGAAAAGGCAGGGTACAGAGCATGGGGGTTTCAGTCCCCATGGGTGCAAAACCCACCTTGGAAAGGCTTTATTTAATCTCATTAGCAGGGCAGTATATAAATAACGTGGAACTAGATGCAGAATTCAGCCGTGAACTTGCTCTCTACTAATAGTCCATTTCTTAACAGGGACAAAGTGAGGCTTTAAAGAGTGTCTAAAGTGTTACTCAGGGTATTCTCCATATGGAAAAGATTAAAGAACAAAATTGCAGTCATTTATGGTCTAGACTAAAATCCATGATCAGGATGAGTGGAGTGATGTGGCAGTGCACATGAGAGGCAAAACACCTGCAGGACCTCAAGGAACAGCCAAGAGGGAGAGGGATGAGAAGAAGGAAGTGACGTTCCATTTGAAGGAAAGTAATTTCTGTGGATGGAAGGGGCCAATTGAAAGTTGAGAATATTCATTTATCTTGACAAAAAGTAGTGTGGTTGCCTTCCTAGCCCTGCAGAAAAAAAATCTGTCCACAAAATTCCTGTCCTAAGGAAGGCTGCACAAGAAAAACAATCACACACAAAACTAACTACTAAACTAAACTAAAAGCTATCAGCATTAATTCTATCTGTTCTGTATGTGGACTTTGGCTGGGAGGAGTGAGTTTCCAAAGCAGGCATCTTGATGCAAGTTCAGTTTCTGATTTAATAGCTACACCTCCAGTTAGCTTGAGTGGGAATTGTATGTCCTTGCCCCAGGAAGGCGTTTGGTCTGGTTTTTTTCAGCAGACATCGATTGCTTTCATACAACATTCCCATGATTTTACCCAGCGTAGCTCTTCCTACTTTGCAGGGAGACAATGTAGAGAGTGAACCAGATACACTGGCCTTGAAATTTCAATTGTTCTCCTGGGTTTGAAACACAATATTTAAACATCAGAATATATCAAAAGAGCTAAAAATTATTATGACTTTTCATATGACAGATATTTCAGGGAGCAGGTTAGATGTCTCTTTGTAACTTCCACTTTTTTTTTCTCATCTCCTTGGTTTCAAAAGCAAGTTATTCTGTGCTACTTTCACTACATTAGTCCAACAACTGTTAAAAAGCTTTGGTTGAATTTCCGTTTAGTTGAGAGAGAAGTGCAAATAAAAGAAGCAGCAGATGGTCCCTTTGTGACTGAATGAAGAAAAAGGGTTTTGAGAACAATACGTGAATAGGTGTAGTCTAATAAAACAGTCAGCCACCTGCTGCCTACATCCTTCAAAAAGATTCTGTTGCATATTCTGGGAATTAGTGACTAGTGTGTATGCTTACGTTTAATCTAAATGGAAGCTCTAAGGAGCAAACAGACCTTTTTGTCCCTGTGCTGATTGAGTTGTTGTCTTGGTTTTGAATTGTTTCTGCTCTGTCTCTTTTAGTTCCATCCCATGACTGTGTAACAGCTAACAATGCTTTGGCAGTGTTTAATTTCTCAAACCAAAGATTTTAAAACTTAGAAAGAACCTACGCATTTTTGCCTGTTTTAGGTTTTATAACCAAAACCACACCTGAAAAAAAAAGTATTGTCTAGCATTTCACAGTACACACTGCATTTTTACTTTTTTTAATGCACCCAACCTGTTACTTTGTTTCCATACTTTGTAATGTACTTGTTTTCTCCTCTAGGGATTTACTCTTCAGCCTGATTATCAGAATATCATCAATCCAACATCAACAGCTGCACAAGTTGTTACCCAAGCAATGGAGTATGTTCGTTCAGGGTGCAGAAATCCTCCGGCACAGACTGTGGACTGGAATAATGACTACTGCAGTAATGGGTAAGCAGCCAGTGAATGCCACCTTGTGTTGAGCAACATTCATGACACAAGTAGACGGTACAGAATTTGGGAACAGCGTTGTTGCCCATTTCCTTACAGCATTTCAGAAGTGTATCTCTGATGGCACACATTTATTTAGGTGTTTATTTAGCAGTTAGACTGTTGTGGGAGAAGAAGTTTTCAATACATACATTTATTAGACATTTTTGTCACTTTGTCTCAGCACATATACTTTCTAGTTCTCAGAGAACTTGCATTCCATTGAAGATCACTGGAATCTTAGGGAGAAGGAGTAAAAAAGAAGTTTTAAGATCACTGCCTCCTCAATGAGAGGCAAATGACATGAACAGTTTTCTAGTCTGGATCATGAAAATAACTAGTGGGGGTCATGAAAAACCACATTGGTGAGAAGCAGGGCTAATGCACAAGATACAAGGAAGGGAATGGCATGAAGACCACATGACTGTAACCAGAAACAAAACACCGTACCTGCAGGAGCCCTATGCCCCCAATATAGGGTTAGTAAATCCTTCCAACCTCCAACTCCTCTGCAGCATGGTTTTTATGGAGCCATGTTACTGTGCCAGGAACTGCCTGGAACCATTTAAGACTGAACAGAAGGTATCTTTTCAGTTTTAAGTTATAGATACTGTGCCTTGTGAACATGCCTGACCTCCCCTTGACTTAGCCTGAATCCCCAAGGCAATGGCAGATAAAAGCTCTTGGTTGCTCCCAAAATGCCAAATCTAGCCCAGATGAACAGAAAGCAGAACTAAAGACCAGTTTCATCCATTACATTTACTTAAACTGAGAATTTCACTTGCCTTATTTTTTTAAAGTGTTTCTGGAACTCAAACTAGAACTGAATAAAAATCTTTTTCTGGCCACTAATTCAGAATAACACCTGCTGACACTTAGGCAGACTAACTAATCCACACAGCAGCATCCCTCTTTCCCATGCCTATCACTGTTGCCCTGTGCCTTGCCCACTTGTTCAGCAGAACAGAACAACTGTGCTCTACCACCATCTCGTCTTGACACGTGCTGCAGGCCCTTGTAGAAGCCTGTCCAGCCCACAGGCTTTTACAACCACTTACACTGAGCTCTGAATAGACTGTCCTCTGTCAAACAATCCATAGCCACCTGTGGATTTGATTCCTGGTCTCTTCTGGAAAAAAGCAATGTGTCATTGTTCCCAGAAGTGCTCTCCAGGTGCGCACTGGGTGTAACTTTCCCTCCCCAGCAGCCTTCTCTAAGCAGATATGCCTGTAGATATGCCTACTCTGTGTAGATAAGCCTTTGTGAATCCGTGTGCCTGAACTTAACCTGCCTTTGCTAAGCTTCTGCTGTCCCCTTGCAAGCGCTTACCTGAACCTGCCAACCAGACACATTTTGGCTGTATCTGTACTTATAACTAAAATATGCCAGAAGTATCAGTGGCTGACACCCATGTTCATGCAATGAAGCTCTCCTACCCTCTAAGGAAAGTGGCCACTTTGCACTCATGTACTTATGGGCACTGATGGAGCATCGTTCCAAGGTCTGTGCTAAATCCACAGCTCTACCCAAGCAGATTTTGACAGTCAGTGCTACCAGCCCACTAGTGCAGGTTATCCCAAACCAGCACTTAAACCTGTGTCCCAGTCCTGTGCAGTTTTAGGGCCAGATGTTGTCTCCAGGTTGTGACATGTGTCACTATGATTTTTCTTATTATTACCATGGCAATGCAGCTGTACTTCAGTGATGTGCTTGGAATTAATGACATGCAGTGGGGTTGTAGGGCTGATTTTTTTTCTTTTTTTTTTTTTTGAGGAACAGAACTAAAAATTTTTCAAATGTAAAAAAAATCTCACATTTGTTCTTTTTTCGCTTTGAACAGGGGCATGCAGAGGGACAAAGCACTCTACCTTACCTGAAAATCTGAAACACCTCTCCTTTCCACTGAGGAATGCAGGGAAGTCTTTTCATCATGGATTGCTTTATGCAGTCAAGGCAGTTCTGCATTTTATTAGAAAATACAAGTTGCTAAGCACTTAGGACTATTTGAGCTTGTGGGTCACCCACTCTGGAAAAAATAGTCTTGCTTCTATCCTTTTCTTTTTTTTTTTTTCCCCCCATTTTTTCTCTTTCTTTCTCCTTTACACCCGTTCCCCGAGATCCTTTAACGGACATTGCTTTTCTTCTTCCCCGAAGGAAACTTGGACCATTCAGATTTTATGTTGGTTTTTGCTGTGAAGTGCTGCGATAGTAACTGCCTTAGCAACTATAGATGTCTCGGATAAAAGTCCTGGATTTTCCATTGGTTTTTCATAATGGGTGTTTATATGAAACTACTAAAGACTTTTTAAATGGCTTGATGTAGCAGTCATAGCAAGTTTGTAAATAGCATCTATGTTACACTCTCCTAGAGTATAAAATGTGAATGTTTTTGTAGCTAATTGTAACTGGCTCATTCCAGTTTATTGATTTCACAATAAGGGTAAAATTGGCAAACATTCATATTTTTACTTCATTTTTAAACAACTGACTGATAGTCTATATTTTCAAAGTATTTGGAGAAAAAAAAGTAAAATAGTCCCAAATTATATTAATTAAAAATATTGGCTTTGTCTCATGAAATAAACACAAAAGACTTAGGAGAAAAAACTAATGTTGATAAAGAGCAAACACATTTATTTTGTACTGCCTAAAAAAATGCTTCTTTTTTTTAAAGAAAATCACTTTATGTGTACTGGTTAGTAAACGTCATTTAAGTCCTTTTATGTATAAAACTGCCAAATGCTTACCTGATATTTTATTAGATGCAGAAACAGATTGGAGACAGCTAAATTATAACCTCTACATATGGCTATGTATTATTGTTTCTTCATACTGTGTCTGTATTTAATCTTTTTTATGGAACCTGTTGCGCCTATTTATGAAATAATAAATATAGGTGTTTGTAAGTAAATTTGTTAGCATTTTAAAGAGGTTTCTTTGACGCTTTAACTTTTGCTGGCACAAATTGTTCACAACTGATGTGAATACTTTATTTAGTTTTTACAGTGACATATATAACAACAAGCCTGCTTTATTGGCAGAAAATGAAGGTAACCAAGAACTATTTCTCTATTTCTTTGGTTGTTAAAGAAAAGAAAAAAAAGTATTTTAAGTAATTCCCTTTTTAAAGCATTGTAGCAGGAAGTTGCCCAAAACTAAGACTTGAACCAACAAAACTAACTGAATAAAACTGCATAATGCTGCTTCTTGAAACTTCATCATGTTTTGTTAATTTGTCAAGTGGAATAAACATATTACC
Source organism: Vireo altiloquus (assembly GCA_013396875.1). Lineage (NCBI taxonomy): Eukaryota > Metazoa > Chordata > Aves > Passeriformes > Vireonidae > Vireo > Vireo altiloquus. Next base: position 422,197 of record VZRF01001307.1, on the reverse strand, counting down.
AAAAGAAATATTACCAAATATGCTTCAGCCATTTTATTGTATATGCAAAAGGTCCTACAGAATTTAAGGAGTATATCAGAAATAAATCCTAAAATGAAAGGTAAGTTCAACAGCCACAGGGAAAGGGATAAAAATATCCAAAAGAAGATATTTCGTCAATGTTTGGGATCAGGGATAGCTCTGAAAATACATTTCTGGATGATTTTGCCCCAGATGCCTGTCCCATTCATGGACAGTACCACTGATTTGTATTTTCTGTGTGAAATAAAGGAACCAATTCGGGTAGAATACACATTAGGCAATGCCATTGATTTTTCTTTATAAAACAAAACAGAAACAAAGGCATGCTTGCTTCTGAATGATTTCAGGCAATGTACAATCGGAATCACTTGGCATGTAATAACTAATAAATAATGCAGATCAGATGTGATTACTCAAATGACTGTAGCTGAGAGCTCTAATTTTCCTGTCTTGAAACTGTATGAGAACTCGCGATTAAATTCACAGTTTATTGTTTGTCTGTTTAGTACTTTAGAAATATATCAGCACTACTAATTACCCAATGTCTTCTATTTATTACATTATAGTAAACTACATTTTCCACTCCGATTAATTCTAAAGCGAAAAGATAATTACTGGGAATGAGAAAAATCAGCTTTGATTTTGACAGGCAGTTTTCCTTTTTCTTTTATGGGAAAGAACTGTGTTATCTTCATTTCTTTTAGAGCAGGTGCGCAGTCACATAAAGTTGTTAATTTCGGTATCCAAGCAGAGTTCGAAATACAAGAAAACTTTAATGTAAATAAAAAAATACATCATGAATAAAATACTTATTCTGTATGAACCTCTGGCTAGTTGGTGTCTCTCAGTCTGTAAGCATGGGAACCTGTGGTGTGTTTGCTGTGCAGCACTTTACCCATCCAGTGCTCTGAGTGTGGTTCTGTGTCCAGGCTCTGTTCAAATGGGACAACTCTGCTGGAAGAGCAGCAGTTTCGGCCATGGGTGTACTGAAACCATTTTCTTCCAAAAGAAAGATTCAACTTCAGTGCATAAATGTCAGTTCTTCATGTCTAACCTTGGGAAAGAGAAATGGTTGCTAGCCATGGGCAACCTGCTGTTTGTTTTTGGCTGTGTATTGACAGGTACAAATTGCCCATAGATGGTTGGGATCCCTTTGCAAGCAGGTGAAACTCCACTGGAGCCGGCGAAGATGCACCCCATCCTTCACTGCAGCACTGTGCCTCAGGCACCACGGTAACACAGACACCCCAGTCACTGTTGTAAGCCACCATCTGTCCTAACCATGATAATGAGAAAGCCCACAGGAAATAAACAACCTGCACATGGAAGCAGCACAGTAACAGCAAGCAAATATGATAAAAACATCTGTCAGAGTGATAGAAACCAAAAGAAATATCATCTTCCATTCACTGAAATTCATCTAATTTTTAATTATTTTTAAAATGTGGTGGGCAAAATGCAATGTTGGCAACATATGCACTCTGCAGGTTGTAAATCCCGTCTGTTTGCACCCAGGTAAGCAGAGGTTTTGAAAAGGAAAGGCTCTGTGATTTTACTGCTGCTCTCGGTGCCATGTTCTGGTGACAGGAGATATCCTGGTCTCTCTGTCCCCAGACTCACATGTGTTCAAGCAGAAATCTCATCCAGCTGCTGCCTCTGACCAAAGAAGCCAAATTCCAATTCAAATGGGCCTGCCATAGGATTTTCCCCTCACATTCATCCACAGGCAGTAAGTAATGTATTCATGGAGGGCCCCAGCCATTCACAGGGAAATGTAATGTATTCATGCCCATTTCTCTCTCACCAAATACCAGCTCCTGATTCCAGTGGCATCTCTGCCAAATATTCCCTGTGAGGCTCCTCTGTAAACAGGAAACCCAACAATAAAAGAGCTCATTACTGGAAGGTAAAACATGGACTTACCACCTTCCTTAGCCTTCTGAGACATCATCCCACCCTGAACTACCACCTCCAAGTCTGTGTCTGCCTGTTTCTTACCCAGTCCTGTAAACATGGCAGATCCACAGAGATATCTTTCTGTGCTCTGGGAAAATGGAGTAGGTAAAAATCCTTATTTTGCACACACTGTGAGAAGTACCTAAAGAGCTGTTATGTAGCCAGTACAGGAGTTACTTCCCTGGACTCCCAAAGAGTATAGAGATAGATATAGCTACAGACAGAGGTATAGATATAGACAAAAACACTAGATAGATAGGCAGGCAGGCAGGCAGACAGATAAACAACCATTACCCTGTTAATTATTTTTTCTGATGTTTTCAAGCCCTTTTGCATTGAAATAAAATATTATTTGGTGAGTATAGCAGTGAGTTGGCAGTGCTGGAGGAGGTGCTGAGCACCTTGGAGAACAGGAGGTGCTTTGTGTCAGGTCTCACAGACACCATTTGCTTTCCTTTGCAAATCCATGTATTTTATTATTACCCAGCAGCACATTAAATCACATCTCAAATGTAGCTCTTACTTCACCAACAAGAGGACAAGTGAGAACAATGACTTGTAACATTTCAGAGTCTGTCACAGTTGCTGCCTAATTAGAGAAACCCACTAGCAAATGTGCATCTGCATGGATCCTGTGACTGTCATCATTTCACATTCTATTAAGGACTTGCTGTGATAAGACACTTTACAAAGAAATTTTGTTCAGGCTAATACCAAGCTGGCAATCATGTAATTGGCCAGAAAATAAAATGGGGGGGAGGAGAGAGAGAGGGAGAGGAGAAGAAAAGGAAACATACCTATTTGGAAAACAAGCTGTGTGCAAAAAATCCACAGTATATTGCAGAGAAGATCCTTACCCTCTGACAATTGTGTGTTTACAACGAGTCTGAGTATAATTGCTCTGATGGGCTGTCAAGGAAAAGATTAATTTGGCAAAGATTAGTATTGACTTGCTGTTTATTAAGGCTTTTAAACAGCTGTATCTGGCAACATTCCTATAAGTGCTTGTCATGTCTGAAAATCAGGCTCACACCCGGGTGCTTGCCAGCTGTTGCTAAACAATCTTACCACTTAGAGTATCTTTCTCCAGGCCAAACAGCAAGAGCAAAGTATTGCCAAATCAGTCTCTTTCATCCTGTCACTTTTCAGGGGATCTGAGAGCTCAGCCATCAACTGATGGCTGAAAGGCTGAGCTGATAGCAGCTGCCAGGAGAAGCAGGGTAGTTAGAGAGGTGTTACACCGTGCCTTAGGGGAGGGGTGCTGCTCTTAGTCACCTCCCCGACATGGAAAAGCACAGCTTGCAACTGGTGTTATGCGAAGGGCTTTAAACCCCTTAACATCTGGGATCCAAGTTGGGTGGGAGGCAGAGCTCCAGAACAAGTGGTTCATCCCCTCGGGTTCTAATGGATAAAGCCAACAGGATATGAGGGTACAGGAGACACCATTACTCTTTACAAAATAACCCAGCATTTTTCTCTGTCTTTTTTACCCAGACTCATAAAAGCCATGAGCACAACATACCCTGGGTCAGTGGAAACCTGTAAAAGGAAAGATGTCAGCTGTTATTTTTGTTACATTACTTAAAATATTTCAGCTGGCATTGTAGGCTTTAGTAGCAAGCCCAGAAACAAATAATACCAGTGGAAAGAAGGATAAACGGCTGCAGCTAAATGCCAATACAAATAGCCATGTGTTACAATTAAAGTTGATTTGGCCTTTCAAATAGAAGTCTGATTTTCTGGGATTAATCTCGACCTTTTCAAGTTGCATCAGGCTGAAATAAGTTGTCAGAACAGATGTGAATTTTGTTTGCAGAGAACAATTGTAATCCAGTAACCCTTAGAACATCAGCATTTTCCAGACTGCCGGCCAGCTGAGCAGTGAGGATGCGGATGGCAGACACCGAGCGCACACAGCAGGCAGAACCAGAGAACTCAGAGCCATGTCCAGAGGCTGGATGTTTAGGTCATAAAATTTCAAAATCAAACCAAAATACTTTTCCTTTTAACTCTGAATTTACCAAACAGCAGGGTATATACACAACTGCCTAGGGAAAAAAATAAAGTTAGATCAAGGATGGATATCTTCGTTATCTTTATAAACCATGTTCTTTAGCTAAATCAAACATATAAGTGGGTGATCTTCCATGAGCCACTTTTTCACAGAAGGCTGGGCACACATTTTGTAATGCAGAAGTCTCTGAAGGCTCCAAGAATCACACATTTCAGATGCTGCTCTAAACTGCTTTCTAAGAAGTTCTGCCTTACAATCTGCCTGACTCCAATACTTTCAAAAAAATAAAATAGAAAGGAAGACGAAGAAAACCTCTAGTGAACATTCAAGTTTCTCATACTTTGAAACATGCATTCAAAAATTTCCCAGCTTTATGCACAGTATATATGCTGACCTTGGTGCTCCCATAGTGCCAAGTTTCAGTGGTAAGTAAAAAAAGTCCAAAACCATTTCAGTGGTAAGTAAAAAAAGCCCAAAACCTTTCCAATATGGGCTGGGGTGGGGGCACATGCGGTGCTAGCACAATACCTGTGGCAGCATAAGACCTTTGCAGACACAAAGCCTGCAGGCTGCTTTTGTAATTCCAACTTTCTTCACAATGAAACACCTGGATCCGTGTTTGTGCCATCAGTACAGCCATATTGTTAAATACTGAAGATGCCAGAAAGATTTTTCCTGCTGTCTATGTAGCACAGCTTAGATAGCAACATGAAGATCCAAAGTTCATTCAAAAACATGTCACCACTTGAATAAATAAGGCTGATGCCCTAATTAGCAGAGGAAGCCTTCATGTTTTGCTCAGAGTTCAAAATAACGAGCTGAGCCTCTCCACTCCTCTGGCATACAAGCATGTGCTACATGGTTTTGTTAAAGAGATGAATATGAAAGGAGGTAAGTGATGTGCCCAGGGACACAGAGTAATTTAGAGGAAAGGTAGCTGAGATCTGAGAGCTTTGAAAAACAGTCTTCTGCTTTAGTCATAACTAAAGTTCAAAATCTGTGAAGCAGTGCTCAGATCCACGGGGGCAGCTTTAACTTAGGTGAGATTTTACAAATAATAAATAGGGGGAAGTTGCCAGGTTTTATTTGTCTTCAGCAGTTTCACTTGTAAGTCATATGTGGACAGCTGACTGCTATTTTTGAACTTAACTCTAAATTAAATTTAAAATATTAAAATAAAAAGAGAGAGATGTCTGAGTAATCTCCGGTCCTAGGTTCCTGGAATCTTTGATTAAAATATCAAAGCTCACAAGACTGGAATTTTGACTATATCATTCATATACCTCAAACCGATTTATTTCTCTTTTTTTTTTTTTTTTTTCAGAATTTCTGCCTAGAACTCAATGAAGCTTTTTACCTGCCTTTTCACATCAGACCTAACAAAGCAGCACACATACACATGTACCTGCCACCAAGAAGGCTGATACCACTCACCAGGAGAGAGTCATGACAGCTGCATGGGACTGTCCTGCATCTGCACCTAAAGTGGAAGCTGCCCTCTGCTAGCAGGCTGGAAGCAGCTGCACCATGCACTCCTGGCAGGAATGTCGTGCCTCTGCAGTACATGGCTGATAGATTTTCAAGGGTGAGTACTTCTAAGCTCTCAAGGGAGAATTTTTTGAGGACAATTTGAGCAAAAGTCAGAAATAGGCTATCTTATCTTCTTGTAGTGTTGTCACCTTCAGACTGGGAAGGAACATGACTCTAGAAGTGGGAACCTTTCCAGAAGTGACGCCAATATGAGGAAAACATTGACATACTGGAATGAATCCAGAGGAGGCCATCATGATGGTCAGGAACTGGAACACAGGGCTAAGGTGGAGGGCTGAGAATGCTGGAACTGGTCAGCCTCGAGAGGAGTTCCTTCTGCACTCTGTAACTGCACAGTGGATCTTTGTAGAGAAGACCAAGCTCAAATCTTTCTGGAGGTATACATGAAGGGCAAGAGACAACAGACACAAGCCGAAATAAGGAAAGTCCTGATTATATATTAGGGAAAAAATAATCACCGGAGAAGGTTGAAAACACTGAAACAGGAGCCCAAAGAGACTGTGGGCTTTCCATACTTGAAGATATTCAAAAGTCAACAGGATAGCCCTGAAGAGCCCTTTCTAAGTTGTACCAGCTTTGCCTGTGGGCATCGGATAGACCAGAAAACCTGCAGAGATCCCTTCCAATCTCAGCTAGTCTGTGATTCAGTTTCACACAAAACCCCCTACACGTGGGATAGAGAGAAAGCCCAGAAGGTCATGGTTGTTTGGCCTCAAATTGTGAGAGGGAGTGAGAGTTGGTTACTTCCTGTCGCACAGCTCGTGCTACAGTAATTGTGCTATTTTAAACCGAGGTTTTACATGTACAGAAAAAACAAAAGTGAATGTCATTTGTATCTGAGTTTCCTGTAGAGGTTTTATTAAGGGGAAGAAAACTTCCCAAGAAAACCATAAATGCTAATCCACTAATCACTTTTCTGAAATGAATTTAGATTGCATTATTTTAAGAGCATAACTTTTAAGCGAGGAGCAGAAGTGTATTGGTTTTGCCAAAGCAAAACTAACTGGTTAAAGCTTGGACTCTGAAGAGCAAAGCCTCTTCAGAGAAGAGAAAAATGAAGGAAAAGATACAGTTTTCCTTTTTTATATTTTTTTAACATTTAGCATTCAGAATAAGTCTCTGTGGGCTTCAATACGTGACTTTACATTTTAATGCTTTTCCACCACCAGATGGTTTAAATAAAAACCTATTAGTTTCATTTGTACAAATAGTTTTGTACAAAAAATGTCTATTTTTAACATTTGTGCCTCAAGGCTAAGATACAACCTTTTTTTTTTTTTTTAGAAGTGGAGAAGTTTTCACTGGTGTCTAATATTTTAACCACCATCACTAAGTAAGATTCATATCAGAAAGTGGTTGATGAGTTCTCTGAAAGAATTTATATCCAAAAAAGTGCATTAAAATTAATTTACAATTTGATTTATGCATCTGTTCATACAACCTTTATGTGTTTGCAATTTTCCATGAGTTTAATTATGATTATTCCAGTCTCTGCAAAAGTAGTGTACATGTTCTGTCAAACATAATGATGCAAATCCTTAATCTTCCTTCTTTTTTTTTTTTTTTTTTTTTTTTTTTTTTTTTTTTTTTTTTTCTTTTTTTTTTTTTCTTGATGTCATTACTTTGGACAATACATTCAGTGAAAACTGGAGGGGTTTCATTACTGGAAACTCTAATTGCCATTACACACAAAATCCTCTCCAGTTTCTGGAGATAGGAGATTCCCCCTAGCATTGAAATTAATGTGGCTCTGCTTTGCACACACTGAGGGGAGGTTAGGAGGGCATACCTGAGCCATTTTAAGTGTGTGACGTCTTCCTATATCATTCAAAGAAATCTTTTGAGACTGAGTGAAGCAGAGCATGAGAAACACCAGAATCTCTGCATGGTCATCATGGTTGGTCCAGACCAGCCCTTATGTGCCATTTTCTCCCATTTCAGCAGGGCTCTCCAGGTGCTCAGGAATGTCCAGCACCCAGCCATTGGTCCTGCAGAACACCAGGACCTAACAGTAGCACCTGATGGAGGCACACCCTTAGGAACCTGATCCTGCTAGCCTCCCTCTGCAGCCAGAGGAGAAGGATCAGCACCTCCATGGGCCTTATTACGTAGGAAAAAAAAATCTTCTCTCCTTTTCCTAATTCTCTAAAACACATGGAGATCTTAGATACCTATGCCTACACTGGGAAATAATTTTGCTGAGTAGGAGTTGATCAGCTGGTTGAAGAACTGCAGGAGCCAAAGCTCTGACAGATCCTCTGTCATCAGGTTCAGGCATTTCACGTAGGACTGAATTTACTGTCTTCCCCTGCACTGCACCTCATCACCTGCAACTCAGCAATCCACACACCAGGAATTAGGTGGCAGAACTCACATTTAGACCCTGACAGGTATTTAGCAAGCTAAATGCCCTAACTGTTAACACAGAGATTTCAAACAAACAAATAAACCCTACCTGTGTTTTCCTGGATTGGACACTTCAGGTACTGTGCCAGAAAAAACTGTTGACAAATAGCTGTGGGAAGAAGAAGGTAAAGGAGTCAAAAGCAAGAAAAAAGGAGAAAAAGAAAGGAAATAAAATCCCCATCTGTCTTCAAGATGTGGGTTGGTGTAGTATCACATTCTGTTGGACATTCAGAGAACCTGAGCATACATAAATAGAAAGCACTCAGAAGAACAGACCTCTCCATGCAATAAAGAGATTTCCAGTCATGAGTATATTGCTTGCAGGGTTTACACCACAGGGGCAATACATTGACAGACTGTGACTTCATATATACATCACTGTATTATTACAGCTCTTAGGATGTTCAGGAGGTTGTAATTAGTGAGCATCAGGGTGTATAAGCCCCCTGCATGGTGCTGCCAAGGCTAATCCATGTCAGTGCCTACAGGCAATGGTGGAAAATAAAACATTTCAATGAACAGCACCAGGAAAATCTAAGCCAGGCCAAGACAGCCACAAGCCCCTGTGATATGAAACAAAAGCAAACCAAATAATCCATGGGTCAGAAGTAGCTGCTGATCCAAGACTTATTTTTATGATGTGCCTCCTGAATCAAGATAAAAATCTAGATAGGAATTTGGCAAATGGGAATGTTGTGGTGTTTATTTCCTCACAAAATAATCCAGACAGACATAAACACATCACTTACACTGAGGGCTGGATAAGACATCTCCACCCCACAGAGATTTTTCACCAGGAATAGGCAACTGTCCCATCTGATGCTCCTCAATGGACTGTGAGACGTGGATCCATTTGCCAAGGTCAAAAGTTAGTGAACTCCTTTTGTCACTGATGATCCTCAGCTTCCATTTGACAGCAGGTAAAGTTTTCAGGGTTTTATTTCCTTTTGGGTCAGTCTGTCCCTTCCTTGGCAGCCCTGCTCCACCATAATGCCTTGGCCCCACTGCCCTCCCTCCCAGACACCTGCCCCAGGAATACAGCAGACACTTATACTATTGGAGATACCTCTCACAGGCTGGTAAGGACTCTAATAAGAGCATTTTGGGAGATTTCCACACCGAAATGATGGTCATTAGCCATTGCCAACTATTTCAGTCACACCTGAAAAACTAACTACTGTGTGCCATGTAAAACTGAGGCAGACTAAGAACCATCCCCACGGCTGGTGTTTTATGGAATTGCATTCCAATTGTATGGAAGATTTTCAGTACAGTCCTTTGGGCGAGCAGACCTTCCCCTCCCCCCTGTGCTGTAAGGGAACTCTCATCACAGCAACAAATAGTCATTACAGTGATTCTGTCATGATGAACGTTTATAACAGGGAAATGGATTCTAAAAGAATAATGAGTATCCAGTTAGGGAAAACAGACCCAAACCATGACCTGTGTGCCCTCAAAAGAGCCATGAGTTGAATTATGATGACCCATTCATGAATAAGCTGCATATCCAGAAACAGCCAGTTCATCTCTCTAAACACCAGGCTCGTGGCACATATCTGCAAACATAAAAAAATGTAACTCATCTCGTGAACTATCTGCTGTAACTGATTTGCCTGCATTGGTTACTTTCCAAATGGTTCCTTTTAGCTTGTTTGGGAAAATAAATTGATCTTGAGATTTTCATGCCCTTTCCAAAGTAAATCAGAAGGTGTTCTCTTGAGAGATACGTGCAAGTCAAGAAGCCTAAGGTGTTTCTCAAGTAAGACCTCATTCTCTATCATCAGAATTAAAGGGACTTTGCCATAGTTTTGAATACAACTGGATTAAAAAGTAGAAAACCAATATAGACATCATAAATACATGAGTGAAGCCAAGCACTGAACAGTGTTCAATGAATGCCTTAATTCCATGCTATGCTGTTTTTTCGAAAGGGAAATGGATAAAATAGAAAAGGGACAGACATCAACACTTACAATGAATGAAGCTGTGTTTCAAGAGAAAGACAAAATTCTCTATTTTCTTCAAAACAGTCTTCCTTCCTTGTTCTTAGACAAGAGATCTAATTTTCCTCACAAAAAGGAAGAGGTCCCAAAGGAATTAGCATCCAATTTGCAATATGACATGTGAATGTTCCACCTGCTTTGGGCCATGCAGAGAACCTGCATCTCTCCAGAGGACACTGCTACAGCAAGATCTCCATGGGGATTTAAAAAATTACAGCCTGTGATGACTTCTGGATATGAGCAAGTTTGGCCTGAACAGTGATAAAAAAGCTCAGGTAAAAAAATCTTTATTACACTTCAGCACATCTTTGGGATTTAAAAGGTATAGCAGCACTGCCAAATAACTTATTTCATCAGTTCAGTCCTGGACCCTGATATCTGTGTTTCTTAAGTGGTAGCTCACTTGAGGGGGTCTATCTTGGAATAGTAGAATCACTGAATAGCTTGCATTTTAAATGTCATCTAGTCTAACTCCCCTGCAATGGGCAGAGACAATTTTTGCTAGATCAGGTTGCTAGAGGCCCCACCCTGACCTGATTCCTGCTCAGGGCCCCACCAAGCCTGACCTTGAATTCATGGAATGGGATGTCCAACATGGGACGTCCAAAAAATTCCTCCTCCATCAAACAGTCCATCCATCAAATCCACGTCTCTCCAATTTTGAGAGAAGGATGTTGTGGGGGACTCTGTCAAAGACCTTACAGAAATCCAGGTAGATGACATCTGTAGGCCTCCCCTTGTCCACTCCATTATAGAAGGCCTGTAGGTTGGTCAGGTGGGACATGTCCTTGCTGAAGTCCAGAAGTTCATCTTTACTCCAGGCCTAAGTATGGTTTTAAGCCCATTTCCCTACAGAAACCCCTTAGTTTTGTCCTTGAGCATCAACAAGACCACACCAACCCCAGGACCATCTGCACAATGACCATCACCCCTAAGGAGCCTGCTCCCATTCCCTATCTTTCCTGCCATATATTCCAACAGGCAACAAAATCCTCCTCTCTTCATGCAAACTGATCTGTGTGTTGTGGCTCTGGGATAGGATAGGGCCTCTTCTGGAGTTGTATGTACATGTGAGAGAAAATGAGTTTTAGTTTCAATTTTGAGTTAGCAGGCTATCTCTCTGAGATAGCAAAAATAATTTCGTAAATGCAATAGCATTTTTTTAATGTAGGTTGTGCCAAACATAGCGTGCAAACTGAAGGAAACTCCAGATGGAATAAAACAAAACAGCTAATGGGAGAACACAATAGGCAACAGCAAGGCTAAGTAAGTGATCGTTTCTCTCTACTATCAGAAGCACTATATTCAGCCATGTGAATTATTATCCCAAGTCATGCTTCATCTTCTAATATGAAAAAGGCCAGGTCTGAAAACTCTGATCAACATAAATTATGCAGCTTATAAGTAATTTCAAATTTATGTTTTGTTTCATTTTGTCACTCATGTCTGTAATGATATCTCAATCCCAAAGCACTGAAGAGTCAACCAAAAATGCATCAGTTCTGCAAGCAGAAAATGCAGTGAGGTTGCACAGCCAGATTTGGAGCTGACTGGGAGGTGAAGAAGTTTGCTACTAAGACAGATTCCTGTCATTATCCATAGATGTTTGAATAAAAGCAGGAGTGTTCTTACTCTTTGGGGATGGAGAAAGTTATCTGCCAAGACAGGCATGGATGGAATGGTCTGAGAACATGATCATTTGTGAGCACTGACTGTCACTTGGGGGTAAACCCAGTGGTGTAGTTGTTGCTCACAGCTGAGTACCATAGGACATGCAACCCTGAGTGATACTCTCCAGAAGGTGGGGTTCTTTTCAGCCTCTATACCTAGGTCAGGTGACATTACCACAGGGCTTTTCTATCTCCAAGCCATGGAGTTTTAGCCCAAAGTCTAAGAGCAGTCTTTTCCAATGCAGAATGAGACAGAGAAGCAGCTGCACAGAGTGTCCCACTGTCACAGAGCAAGACATTACCATAATAGCAGCCAGATGGCCAGGCCTTGCCTTTATTGTTGGAATTATCATTCATCTCACTGGAGGGCTGAGATTTCCCAGCCAAAGTTGGCACTTGACGGACACATGATAAAATGCATCCTTCACCTACAGAGGTTTCCATCTAAAACATCAGGACAGACAAAAAGGAAGAAGCAGGGACACAAGAGAAGTTAATGGTTGACCAGCGGTTCTAAGCAGAGCAGTGGCAGAGCCAGAGAGCTGGCAGGTGCTACACTGCCCTCCTAGCCACACCAATCACCCAAGGGCTCACAGCTTCCCAGCCTGCTTGAGACCTGCACAGGCCCCATGTAAAAGCTCCCAGTCACTTCCGAGGCATGTGCTGGGATTACTCCTGCTGCGCCATAGTAAACACTAGTGTGGCAATACCAGAGGGCAAAGCAAAGTTTCAACATGTTAAAGACAGATTTTTCCTGGAAACCATCCTATCCTGGCCACCCCTGGATTAAAAATGATGACAAATAAGTTTTTCCAGCGTCTCCTTGCTCTGTTGCTGATATAAACGGATAGATTTTATCTTTCTCCACTCCCATTAGGGGAAAAATATCTCAATGGTTAGTAAGAGTGTAGAGAAAGATCCACGATCAGATAGTACATATGCACTGGCTTTGTTTATTGTAAACCCACAAGGAGTCAAATTCTTTTTTGTTTTTAATTTTGCTGAGATCAGAAAAAAATATGTTTAACAGAAGCAACAAAAACTTACCCACAAATGTAGAAAGCCCTGGGCGAAAGATAACCACACGGGGGATTATCGAGGTTGGTCACATTTTCCTCTTTAGTTGGGTAAACACCTCGAACTGATAAAATCTTGCAGCCACACTTCATTTGATATGAGAAAGCATCTGTGGGAGGGATGCATCTGTTCATTATCACTCATGGATATTGTGTGGTTCTTATCACCCAGTGGTGTTTTCCTATTTACCACAGGCACTGCTGTACGTCCAACTTCAACGGGAGAATATTGCAGTGATGAGTGACTTGTTTCAAAATGGAAGATAGTTCCAAATAACCTGTTTCACTTCTGAAAAAAAGGAAAAGGAGCAAAATCTGGGCAGTGGTGTCTCCTACAGGAGACTGAAACCTTGGAGTATAATAGGCTGTTTTGAAAGACCATCCGGCTCAAATGAGTTAGCTATTACTCTGCCTAGCAGTCACTGGAGCTGGTGTGATTCCTTTATCCCCAGAGAAGAAGACTTACCCTTCTGCCTTACTTTAAAATAAATAAGCGAACCAAAACAATTTTCTATTTCTTTTGAAAAAGCAATTTGGAACTCAGAAACAAAAAGGAATTCAGGGTGAGAGGCAAAAAGCAGTAGGAATACAGAAAAGAAAGGGGAACAAATTGATATGAGGGGTGATGTTATTAGAGAGATTTTGTCCATGCTTTCTTGCAGTGATGCCCTCAATGCTTGTCACCTCTCCCCTCATGCTCTGCTCCCAGACTGAGGTCGGTGGTTCGAGTTCTAGTTTCCACTCAAAGCCTCCAACATCAGAAAATGTAAAAAAGGGTCACCAAATTATTTTCAAATCACTTTTCCTCCTTTCCCATGAAAAAAGAAATAATCATTGCAGGGCTGAAATAGTCCTCTCAGTGTGAGTTTAATTAATTGAAGCAAGATAGTCCCCAGGAACTGAGTCATAATTCCCATCAAAAACACAGTAGTAAGTAACCCCATAGCTATAGATGAGGGAATTTTTTCATTACTGTTTCAATCTCAGCCCTTCAGAAATCCTTTTTGTATTTCAGCCATGACTCAGCTGATTTAAGTACTTTAATTCCTCCTTTCTTCCTTCTTGCTTTCCATATTGTTCTGTATTCTCTAACAATACGGACATTAAATTCACACTGTGAAAGATGAGAGGTAATCTCTGATAGCTACTTGAAAGCTCGAGTTCAAAATAATCTTGTGACACAAAGGGCTGCTTTTCCTTGTTCTGTAGATTTATACTCAATACTGGTCACATGCCAAGGAGTTTACCAAGATGTTTATTTCCCCACATATGGCCATCTCTGTGTGCCAGTCTACTGAACTACACTCAAGAGTAGCCATCCACTACAATTAGGTGACATGTTACATTAAAAAAAAATAAGCAAACACATTACAATGACATCTGAGGATTTCTTCTCTCTAATGCTCTAAGAAGCTTAACTTCCCAAAACTGTTTGTTTATCCAAAACCTTGTTATCACACACACTGAGATTTAGGTGGTTCAATATCTCTCTCTCTTTTTTTTTAATTGAAAACCCCTAGGTTTGGCTGGGGTCAAGGCAGTAAGACAGAGAGTTTTGAATATTCAGCTCCTTTTGGCTTGCACCCCCTGTGGTGCCTTTCCTGTGCTCAGAGGAGTCCTGCTGTTCCTGTCAGGTCCCAGAGGTGGATTTTTGCTGCCCTGCAGGAAGGCACTGCCTCTGGCTCCCCTGCTCCCTTCAGCCCCTGCCACAGCCAGTGAGCTGGGCACAGTATAATCAAGCTGGTCTCAGAACCTTTTCTCCTCTTTCCTTTCCAGGATTGGTCCACACCCAAGCTTGCCTTGTTGATCATCTTTTAAGCTGCCCTGACTGAAATTACTACAAATCCTTTAAAACTTGAATCCGAGGAAAAAATTCTCCAAAGTCTACTGAGCATCCACTGTACTCAACACTTTCTTGTTGAGCTGGTGCCTTTCTTTTTAGTCTTTTCACTCTCCTTCAGTTAAAACAGTACTAAGTGTTCTGAATATACTGACACTGCCTGTACCATAGAGCCCCACAACTGCAGCTGTGCCCTCTTCTCTCCCAGGCTTTGCTTCTGCCAACCAAAATTACTTGCTGCTGGAACTAGCAGAGTTGTGTCCTTTAGGATGGAGCAAAGCCTTCAGCTGCTGGCCCTGACCCAAGTGGTACTTTTGAGCTCAAAATAAATGTAAGTTACTCAAACAAGGACTTTCAGATCTTGTGCTCCCCAAATTCTTCACATTTCCTTTGTCTGTAAACTAGACCAGCACCATTCAGAGGGCTTTGTCACAACTCATCTGTCATTTCAGATCTCTATTAAATCCAAGCAGTTTTAGTAATATTGTGCTCTTCCTATCATTCAAATTCAAATATAATTGAATTATGTTTTCTATAGCTATTGACCACACAAAAACAGTAAAGCACATCAAGATACTACTCATTTAACCAGAAAAAGAGAACACAGAAGAGTTTTTATATGTTCCCTGCAGCCAAGGCATTGCTTCTGTAAGAAATGTAATTTTTTGCTTCTTTCAAGTTTTTATTTTTTTTCCTATGCAGATTTTGTAGGTTTGCATTCTATTTGCTGGTTTGGGTTTTTTTAAATTAAAGAAAAAAAAAAGGTGGAGTTATTTGAATTGAGAAAATGATTGATTCTTTGGACATGAATTTTTAAGGTAAGGGCCTTTTTTATGGTGCCCATTCTTTCCTTACCTCATCAAAATATGGCCCTTGAAAAATAGAAAACACTTTCTTCCAGGTTTTTTTATGTGTGGTCTGACATTTTCAGTTATAAACTCAGAATTTAAACTTAGAATGCATTTTTTCAGCATGATTTTTCTGTCTTCTACTTTTCCTTGAACAGTGATTAATGTGGTCCCTTGCTTACAGTTCTAAGTTCCCAAAGAAAGAGGGCAAAAATTATGCTTGGGAAAATTTTGTTGTACTTTCCTTCAAAGGGCAAAGTCCAGTTATCACCAGCTGATAGTCCCCCGAATGATGGACATCATTTATATCAGGGACTCTGCAGTCTGGTGGGCAGTGCCTTCACTCTATCTGAAAACTTGTCTCCTGGAAGAGTAAAGAAGACTTTCACTCCCCATTGCTAATGCTTTGGATAAATCCACCAATTTACCACACAAAACTGTTTTTTACACTCTTCCAAAATGTAATGCAAGTGAAAAACCAGTCCCTGTCCCCAACAGCTACTTAAAAACACTTACTGGAAGCACAGGGCAGAGGTTCTCCTATTGGCATTCAAAGCCCCTTTCATCACTGGGAAAGCACAGCAGGGTGGTCACTACTGACACCACTGTTATATAGTCAAGGTACCAGTGCCCTCTCTCCTAAGGTATTTATGATTATATTTCTCTATATTAAAATAATAGTGAGAACTATCAAATCAAATCATAAAGGTAAACATGGAGCTAATCAGAAAGGAGATTTAGGAGTTACAGTATAATTCCCCCAAAGCCTCCAGCCTAATTAGTGAAGAAGATAAACTGGTTGACAGATTGCACAGCTAGAAAAACATAAAGTAAAGAAGGTTATAATATTTATTATTGCTGTATAAGACAGTGATTAGACCCCCAACCTATGTACAGATCTAATCACTATCCTCTGGAAAGGATAATAGCCAGCCCTGTGCGTCTAGTTTGACAAATTAATCCAAGCCTGATCCAAATAAAGAGATTTGTAGTTTTCAATGAAAAATTAACTCCCTGGCTGTGCAGTGCACCACATGCACTAATGGCTTTGTTACTGAGAGACAGTGCTGCACCATGCCTGTGCTCAGGGTGTGTCACACAGAACATGGTTTGGTGCTGCAGCAAGGGCAAGGAATTAATGTAAAAATTTGTGGTTTTGTGAAGCATTAGTCATCACAGGACATAAAACCTCATCCTAGGATGTAGACAGTTGACATGGGTTGACAAAGCTGGTGATTATCTATTCGATGGCCTTCTTGAAGGACATCCATATATTCCTGAAAGGTTACAGTAAGGCAATTTCTCACACTGAGTATCCCACCCACAGCGTAGAAAAAATCACACAAAACAGATTTCTTTACATATTTGTACTATGATGTGGCAATTTGATAGCAATGTGAGAAAGAAGCAACATGAGTAGTAGGTAGATGAGATGTCATGTGGACCCCTATGTTTTGGCCATAAAAAGGAGAAGTGCATGGAGGTTGAAGAACTTAGGAAGCTTCAGAAAACTCCTGGAACAAAAAGCAGAATTGGAACAAAGGATTTACCCAGCTGAAAAACAGTGGGGAAAAGGAAGGCCTGAATTTTTTTCCATATAACTAAGTAGTTTGTTGGTTTGTGTTCTACAAGAGGTCTAAGGATTTCACACACTTCCATACATTTGAGGAAATGTCATGGCCATTTATTTCAGTCCTGTGGTCAGCACGGCATTCCCTTTCAGAATATTAACAAATGTTGTCCAGACTATAGGCTTTACTTTATTCACCTGAACAGTACAGAAACTACATGCTGATATATCAAGCAAGCACAATTTCTGCTACAGTGCTTTTAATGAGATGTAGAGGAAGACTGAGACTACAAAGCTCAGCAGTTTGCCAAAGTACGTTCCTACTTTTTATGTGTCTAGACTCCTGAAATGAAAGCCTTCATGTGGAGTTAGGCAGTAAGCATTCAGTGAGAACACAGGGCAAGCTTGATGTCTCAGATCAGCTTCCACAGCACTCAGCAACCTGAGAGAGTTCAGGCAATTGTGGGGAGAAGCTGAGGGCAGAAGTACATCTGCCCATCTCCTGCCCTGTGGCACTTGGTTCTGTGCTGCCAGGAGACACTCACTGATTTCCCTGGGTTTTCTCCAAACTGCTTTCTAAAAGCATTCAGGAGGAACCAATTCATCTTCTCAGGTGACAGCAGCAGCAACAACTTTCTGTCAAGAGAGCAGAAAACCTGAGTTCATTTATGCTGTTTCCAAAGACGACACCAACCCACTGCTGCACAACGTCCCAAACACAGGACTGAAAGATCTCCCTCCATAGAAACAGTGGAGATGATGACCCTGAAGGAAACTCTAAGAAATATTTGTGTAAAGTGTGCAGGTACCTTTGGGATTAGACAGCATTATCACAATATCTGACAGCTGTGCTTAACTTGGAAACTAGGCTGGACTGGGAATCTAACCTAATTTTCTACCTACAGCTAATCTTTTCCAAACTGTGCAAAATTCAGTGTAAACTTCCTCTTTGATTTTCAGTCTGAATGCTTTTTGCAGTTTTGGCCAAAGAGGAGAACTTTTCAAGAGATCCCTTTCCAATCTTCTGAGATTAAAGCCTTTACTAAAGCAATGAGGTGTGTTTGCCATCCTTTGTGCCTGTATCTGAGTGATTTAGAGAAGCAACATTATGTTATTGTCTAGTGTTTTTTGAACAGCTGGGCTTTACAACAGTACAGACAAATAGCTGAGGAGAATTCAGGCTTTTATAACACTATGAACTCAATATTCAGAGAACAGACATTACAAAAAAAAAAAAATCACCTTTTATTCCAACAGCTAAGTGTTTCCCTGAAATTCATATTTGATGGGACTAGATAACTAGCAGCAAGTTCTTAATCTAAATGCCCAAAACACTATTATGAATGTGCTGTACAAAGATCATACATGGTGATAATCAGATCCAGACACTGAGAGAGGAAAACTCTCATAAAACACCTTCTGGAACTAGTAAATGAAGAAAAATACAATGGAAGCATAAAGATAAAAGTGAGGAAGATTTAAAAACAGGGGCTGTTTTTTTTTTCAGAAAGGGTTTGTCCACTGACTCTAAATCATCTGCCAAGATATGGTTAGGCTAGGGAAAAGTTATAAGGAAACATGTTTTTGAGTCACAAAGTCTAGCAAGGGCACCTAAGCCCCATTGGTGTGTTCAGATGAATATGGAGTGTTTTGTCATTTGTTGTAAGGTTATTTTGCTGGTGCCGCTGACCAAATGGGCCTTAATGTGCTATCCACAGTCCTGCTAAAGAGTTGTACTAAGGAAAGTCACAGACTTACCTGAAGTTGCTCTAACTAGACTGAAAGATTATGTCCGGAGAAGATACCACGGAGATCACTTAAGCTGCTTTCCTGCCTGTGTGGTACAAGCCTATTTGATGCACGCTGCAATGCAGGCGCAGTCTGAGCGCTGAGCTAGGAGCAGATGGCATAGGAGATGACTCCAGTACTAATTGCTTATCCCATGCAAACATAACAGCTCCTGGCTCTGAGAGGCTCTCTCTGTGCAGGAGAAGGTACTGAAATGGCAGGTTTTCAACTCCTGCCAAACACTGAAATAAATACACCGGATTGGGAGAATCTGGGGGGTGGATTTGACTCAGAGATCAGCATTCAGATATTGACCATTGGGCTTTGCACAGCTGGTTCTTGCCTGTGATGAAAAACACTTAAAAGAGCATGTGATCTCAACTTAGATATTTCCAAATGACTTCACTATGGATTTTGGTAAAGAATTAAAGTCTTCAACTACCATGGAGTGTGTGGGTCCTCAGCTTCCCAATGCTGGGTCTTTTCATGCATCTACATCCAAACCAAAGAACCCTCTATTCTAACCTATTTTCCTCCTGCAGTCAGCTGTAGATTGTGACCAAAGGCATCCTCCTAAGTGCTCCTTGTTGAGCTAAACAGACAGAGCTCTTGCATTTCCTCTCTCTCTCTCTACAAGGTATGTTTACTTGTCCTTCTGTATCTGTCATGACTGTTCCCTGAATGCTCTCCAAATTGCAAACATTTTCCTCAGGCTGCAGAGAAAACATTAACACAGGATTGCAGTAACAGTCAGATTCATGCCAAATGAAGAAGAAATATATTTTTCCAGCTCTTAAGATCACTCTGTTTACAGTCCAAAGATCACATCAGCACTGCAGCCCACTGCCATACAATAAGCACTTGTATTGAGCTGAGCTATTTCTTCACTACTTGGTGATTTCATTTGCACAAAGAGGGCTAACTTGAGACACATTATATGCCACTGTCTGAAAAATAAAATTTGTTTACAATGAGCAGCTTACCCCTTTCTATTCACCACTCACATTTTCCCACAGTGTTCCTGACACCTGCAAACCCAGTCAGCATTGCCAGATGCATGAAATGGTTCCAGATCTGCTCCCAGTGAGAAGAAATAACTCTGCCCAACATGTTCCTCACTTTTGCAAGGACTAGTTAGTAAGTTTTCTATTCAGTTATATGTGCCATACCACTTTCTATCATTCCAGCTTTCACACCTAAGTCTGCTCTGAACTCTGTCAAAAGCTTCTAAAAGTCAAGCACCACTACACTTATCACCCAGCCTCCCTGAAAAAACCTATCAGGCTGGTCAGACTGTCAGACCAAACAGATGGATCTGTTTTCCATCCATGCATGTGAATTGATGTTAACTTCATTAGTACCATATTAGCACTTTAAAGGAACCATAGCACAGAACTGAATAAGCATTCAGGTTTGCTTATTCTATGTCAGCTGCTTATTATTTGGACAGGAAGGGGCTGACCAGTCCATAATTACCTAGACTGTTACCTCTTGCCTATTAAAATACAATGGGTACTTTTAAAAATGTCTAATGGAATTTTTTAGTGCTTCAATACTGACTAAATTTTAGCATTCAGGTTCATTGACACCCTTTGAGAGCTCTTTTAAACTCATGTATATGGGATGACCAAATTCTGGAAACCACCTTTTTCCACAGCTGTTCTCTGACATATTCTTCAGTTACAATTGGAAAGTACATAATTGACACTGATACATTCTACACTATATACCACACATACATATCAACAGAAATCTTTCCCATTGTTTACAGTACAATAGTACTGTCATAACTTGACATTTTTGCATTAATAAATTTCAGAAAGAATCATGTTATTATTTAATTTGTGATCATTTCAGAAATCAACATTTACGATTAATATTTATTACTAGCAATTTCTCCTTTCTCACAAAATATAGAGGGACAATTTTAATCCTTTCTTTAAGTAAGTTTAACTGAGGTAAGCTTTTCTTTTTCAGTTGGGAAATGCGGTTTCTAGACTAGTGGATATAATGTTCATAATCATTTGCAATCAATAATTCATGTCAATTACTACCACTTTTTTTACAAATTTTTGGAAATTACTTAATTCTCTATGCCTGGCTTCCTCCAACTGTACATTTACACAGTTGTGCAATATAACAAAGAGGAAATGTGCAATATAACAAAGTATTTGTATCAGTTTATTTGTGATGGCCTTAAAATGAAGAGAATTTGGAGGGAGTCATGAAGGAAAATTAATTATCTTGTGTTTAACATAATAAACAAAAGTGGAGCCAGTGTAGCTATGCAAGAGGTGAGTATATTTGAAAGAATATAAATTTGAAAGCAGTTTTTGCACACTGACTAGATATTTCTTAATCCGTATTAGCTTCAGTGCCAGAAGCTCTGAATAAAGCTGAGTACTTCTTCAGAATTGAAAATGATCTTCAGTAAAACTCTTCAAAATAGCTCCCAACTCAGTACCAAGTTGTCTATGGGAAGAGGTCACTTAGTCAATACATGATCACATCATTAGTGTCAAAGATTCTGTAGAGAAGGCATTAAAGTTATTACCATTTGTAGTGATCAACTCGCAGAATACAGAAATGCAAATGGAAGTACTTGTGGATGTGACAATTATGACAATTATGATTTACAGCTCTTCTCATGTTGTTTATTTGACTTCATTTAGTCCAATTTTAATCACATAACCTGGATTTTTAGCTTACATATCTCTTCTGCAATCTGCTTGACATCAGGAGAAAAAAGGTTACTTTCGCCTTTGTGCTATTCAAAGCACAGAAATGAAATTTATTTCAAAGTTTATCTGGTTCAACATTTGCAGCTTGGGCAGATGTTTGTGGCTTTTTCTGTGCTTTTGTGTACAGGGGAACAACTTTTTTTTTCCTTGATGAAAAGGAGAAAGCAGTAAAATTTGTTTTGACAATACTTTTCACATGTACACAAAGAAAACTTATATGCATATATATATGTGTGTGCATATGGATGTGGATATGTGTATACATATATAAACACATATACACACACACATAATCCTTGTTCGTCTGTTACAAATTTACATGAAAACAAAGAAAAAAAATAAGCAAGTTCTTCAAACAGAAGCTTCAAGATCGACAGCTGACACTATGGATTCCACAACCATTTACAGACATCATATTAAAAACTACAGTAAACCATCATAAATGAAATCTGTGCTGACATATTTTGCCTGTTGCATTAATGTTTAGATTTTGCATCCAGATGCCTCATGGACTATCAATTTATAAATGGGATCTCTCTTTCTAGAAGATAGGAGAGCAGAGAAGAGAGAGGGTATTTAAAACCCATTTGGGTTTTAGGCAACCTGTTCTAGTCAACTCTACTTGAACATGGGAGTTTGGCCTAGACAGTCTCCAGAACTGCCTTCTGAGAACCCTGCCTTGGTGAAGGATGAGATGACAAGGAGTATTCTTGCTGACACGCACAAATGCAGGAAAGAGGAGGTGAGGGAAGGTAGTTATTAAGAGTGGAGGGCAGGGATGGCATTCACAGGCTGGAAAAACTATGATCACAGGACAGCATGTAGACTTCCCTGCTCTGCTTGATGCTGGTCCCTGTACTGCTAATTAAAGAGAAGAGACCCTATAGTGGGCACTATGGTAAGGGTCAAATTTCTGGAATGAGAAAATGTCATGATTTCAGTGACCTGTGGGGATGAACCAGATTTAAGTGATGACAGCAGGGGTGTCATGGAGCCACAGGGGGGAAGGAAGGGCTCGCCAATGGCAGCACCCTGTTATCTGCAATGGTGCAAGAGGAGGACTGTCTAGAACTGAGACATCAAAATGAAGGCATGATTAAAAATGTCCTAACTATCGACTTGTGATTATGATGGTTTCGGGTCTTGGGATCTGTGAGACCACCTGACAGTTTCAGACAATGCAGGACCTCTCTATAGTGTCTTTTGCAGAACAGGCTTGTCATACAGTCCTGAAGTCTGGACCCATGTCTTCTGTATTCACCTACACACTTTGACTTCAGACTCATTGCAGACCTGACATATTTTTGAATAGGAATGCTTGTATGATGATTTAAAGTAGTGGTTGCAAGAGAGGTTATAAAGCTTGTTATTTTCTGTGATTGTCATCATATTCACTAGGTTTTTATGCATTCTTTTATGGTTTCAACTTATAATACAAGCACTGAAATGAGGTGTTACTAATATAAAACTATGACAAGCACCCAGTGTTTCTCTATTCCAAAATATGAGATGTTACATGATGTAATTAATGGCAGTTAAATTAAGAACAAATTCAAGGAAATATTATTTCATGCAAAGCATGGGATTTACAGCCCCAAGAGACTTTTTGAGTGAAATAGTGAGTTGAGTGATTGGATTTTAAAAAGATCTAGATAATTATGTGACCATTAGCATTTATAATTATGCCAAGATAATTAAGTAAAATGAAACATCATGCTCCTTGATATAAACACATTCCTTACATAAGTCAGGAAGGATTATGTTTTAAGAAATCAGCCTTTCACAACTGGCCAGGTGTATTTTGGTTTTATTGTGCAGACCTTTTTTTAAACTTTACAATCAGACAATGAACACATCTGTAGGCAGAATGATAGATTGAATGGGGTAGCCATCTAGAATACCCTGTCTCCTCACCAGTTGAAGATAATAAAGTTTCACTGTCTATTTGTGAACTCTTTATAAAATGTTCAAAATTGACTATTCAGAATTGCCACAGTGGAAATCCTATTTGGAGATATGTCAGTAACCTTATCTGCTGTATCACCTGCTTGTTGCTTTTTCATAATAAGGAATTTCAGTGATGGACATTGTAGTCTCAGAAACCAGATGCTTTTCAAAGGAAATGTCATTGATCTAATAGAGGGCAGGTTTTTGGCAGAAGACAAAAAGTAACTGCATGTATATTTTTAACATTGACAAGATTTAAAAGGGTTTTTTCCTTATAAAAAAGTGCAAATCAGAGGTATGTCACTACTGTTTATGAGGTTGAAAATCTGTGTTATTTTATTGCCCAGTCTGGTTCTTTTTCGTTCATTCATTTTAAATACGACAGTTGCTACATTTTGCTGGTGAATATCTTGGTGCTTACAAGTTGCATGCCTGATTCATATAACCCTGCACATTGCACAGATATTCAGAGTACACAAAGTAAATGTGGTTTGACTGAAATACCATTCTATTTTGGCTGTGTTTGGCATTTACTTTCACATCATACTGTCACAAAGAACAGACCATATATACAGCCTAGGTATTTCCTGCCTATTTTGTTCATTAGGTCATAAGCAGTACTGTTTTGCACAGGTTGAAGTACAAACCTATAGTGGTTTGTTGCTCTGAAAGTAGCTGTACTTAAACTGCTGAAGAGAAGTTAAAAATTAGCTGGAAGTCAACAGACATGGCATATACACCTGGTTAAAACAAAGACTTTCTGTATTGGCAAGTTATGCAATACTTCAGTATGTTGCTTTCCCTGTCTGTAATGTGATAACAGCACTTATTTCAATCACTCTGAAACTGCAAAGATTTTCTAAGCTCCTTGAGATCCACCTGTCAAATGTTCAAAGGATAGTGGTTAGACACTGAGAACTGTGGATACTTCTAGAATTTATTTTAAAAACAAAACCAAAACCAAAAAATGCAACAACATCAACAACAGCAAAACCCTCCTGCAGCACACCTAGTGCACTTCAGTTACTGACAGGCACTCAGCCTATATGACCAGAATTGGAATAAGCCCAAAGTAACACCTTCTAAAACATATATAAATAAAATGTCTGCAGATCCACTCCTGGATTCATCTGCATATTTGCTAAGGTAGGCATAGTCAAAGAGCTCTTCAAGGTAAAGGACAATCTGTTATTTCAAAAACTAAATAAATGCAAGAACTCTTTTTGCACAAACAAGGTACACAAAATAAGCATCATTATAAAACTTGATAGTTGGAGTTTCTGCTTAGAATTTTTGCAAGCAGACAGAGGCTGACACATTGCTATAAATTGTGTATATGTATATATGCACATATATATGGTGCTGTGCAGGGCCAGGTGTTGGACTCGATGATCCTTGTGGGTACCTTTCAACTCAGCTTATTCTGTGATTCTGTCATTCTGTGATTTTGTGTATGAGCATAATGAACTGTTCTAAGAGCTGAACAGAAAAGTTACACTCCCATGACTATGGACTAGTTTATTCCTGTAACCAGAGCTAAGGTACCAGTAACTGGACAGAATTCCCTGCCCATTTGCAACAGCTATAGAAAACCAGAGTTCTGATTTCACCTCCCTTGTGTCCTTCAGGAAATTCTCTTATCTAGTGAACAACCTGCAGCTCTGATAGTCGAGCCTCATACAAGCAATCCCCTACCCAGACTGCAGCCTGAGGAGAGGTTCACCTACATCTAATTGATGTCATACACATACAGAGGGCATCAAATTTTGAGAACATTTCTGTGTTTTATCTGCCTGCATATTGATCTATCAATCTTATACAATGCCTAACACTGTAGTGTCTGTAACTTTTAATACATGAGCAAACATTCGACTCTAATTTCTGTGTACTCTTGAAGAAAGGGGAATCTGCAGACATTTTAATAGGTTCAACAATTATTCCTGTCAAAGCAGCTAATGGGGCAGAATTAACTGAGATGGATATTCTTTGTTTGTAAGGAAAAATCTGTTATTCTGAAGCTATGAAATAGCATTTTCTAGTCCTCATAAAGTCCCTTGGAAATTTCAGGAAAAGTAACATACTCCTGAAGTATCAATGCACAGGATCTTTAAAGAATCATTTCTTGTTAAGCTGTCTCAGCTTCAGCCTGCCAACTGAGTCAGCCCAGCTTGGGTTACATTTCACTCACTTTTCCAAAATCCACTGCTGCTGAGTCCTGGATTATCCCTGTCTAAAAATTCAGTCCCCCTGTGTCTGAAGGTGAAATTTGGTTTAGCAGCAGGAAGGTGTTAACACAACCACACTGTGGAGATTAACATTACAGCAAATCCTCAAAAGAACCAGAAATATCCAACACACTCAAGATATCTATTTTTGATGAAAGCTTCAAGAAAGTAAAAAAGAATAGCATTTTACAGTAGGCCAGTTATTAATTTTCTTGGAACACCAACAAGAGCTTGGCAAGAAGCAATGTCTGCAATACAATTCTTTGCTTTTTATGTAATAAGTTCTGTATACCATTTAACTTCCTCTGCTCAAACTACATATTTATTGCTTCACCTGATTTGAACTAGCAACTTTGATCTCATTAATGAATGGTTAGAAACAGTGTTCAGTTTCATTGCAGTTGCTTTAGTATATACTGCTGCCCCTGGTGAGTTGTGTGTGTGAAGTCCCACTTCGCTAATGGTGATTCTGGAAGCATTTTGACAAGGAATCTGAAAATCTTTTAAAGAATGAGTGGCTGTCATTGTTCCAGTCATTTGAAGCAATCCCAGTCATTAAAAACAAAATCACCTGCAGTATATACTATGTATTATCTAGATGTAATAGATATAATGCTGAGGAAAGCAACTCAATGAAAAGACATGATTTCATAGGGGACTGCCATCTATGATGTCTGTTACACCAACCATTGACCCATATGCTTGAATCAGAACAAAAAATTTGTATCTGTCAATTAGTGCTTGGCCCACATTGGCCATGCTTACAGAAGTTCATGCTGTAGAATTACCACCTTCCGTATTTAATATGTCTGATCTACATGAGGTAGTCTGAAAAGGAAAACATTGTGCAGCAACTGCTAGAAAGCAGCCCAAACAAATGGCTGTGCAAAGTGAAGTGGACTTTCTCACCCAAGGCTCATCAGTCTATTAATACATAGTTATTTGGTTTGAGAATTTTCCCACCTGAGCTTAAATGTTTCTAATAATTCTCTTATTGTAAGAAATCAAAGCAGCAAAGAAAAAAAATCTTTTCCCTAAAGCTTCTCACAGAGCTATCATTGCTGCTTTAGACCCACCAACAAAACAAACTAAGATGTGTTTGGAACCACTGACTTAAAATCTGCAGTATGTGCATATGAGTATGGGTGCTAGTCATGCATGTGCATAATCATGTTAAAACTGCAACTCCATGAGCCTAAGCTCAGGCTCAAACCACACTTCTCTGAAATGACTTGGACAAAACAGGGAAAAGCTTTTTCAGAGTAGCTGAAACAGCGTAGCTTCTAGCTCTTCTACATCATATCCTCATATACTGTGTTGGGGAATGAAGAGAAAAATGATTAAGGTATTTCAAGCCTGACATTAATATTTTTCCACTGGAAAGGGTTTTGATAATGTAGCCTTGTGGACTGAATTTGGAATTTGCTTTGCTTCTGTAATTTGGCTTCTAATGCCAGCAGAATCAAGGCCTGAGCAGCAAACTAAAAATATATTTCAAGGGAATGACACATCTGTGGTACAGTAAAACCATTAGGCTACTGAGTGCCTGTTTTGAATTACATCAAATCACCTGAAGACCATATGGCAAATGGAAAATTTTTAAGTTAACATTTACTGCCTTGTACAGGATTAAGAAAGATTTTTTGTTGTTGTTATTTTAGCTAAGCCTACATATGTAAATTCACTTGCTTTTAAGTTTTTGTAGTCAATAACTGAAGGCCAAATGCAATCTGCTAGGAATGCACAATCTGCTATGAATGCTTAATCTGCAAAACAGTGAGCCATCTTGCAGTGGAGAAGCATGACTGCATTTTTAAAAATCCAGTGAATAAAGGACCAGTCACCTAATCCTTAGACAGTATCACTGATTCTTCTAAAATTCACTGGGGGAACCAGGACTAAGAATCTTAAAATTAGATTACTCACATGCCTAACTTTAGGAGCTAATATTTTTTTAAAAAATCTACCTATTTATCTATCCCTAGATGAGAAAGTTTATTAGGAAGTTTTATTTCCCTATGCACTTTTCCATGGACATTCCACGCTGTTTGTGGGGTGCAGATGGAGAGAGCAGACAGCAGTCCTAAGAAAGTTTTTGTGCAATGTGGCAGAAGATCTCAAATAAAATGTCAAACAGAATTTCGTCTTTTTCCAAGCACATTTATACATATACATGTAGCAAGTGGCCAAATTATTGCCCAAACCAGCTATCTAACAGATCTAATGAGCCTTTGCCTTTGTCCTTGCACTGACAAAATGTGACTTTCACTCTGTATTGATGTCAACACCATTTCATCTAAATTGTACCATTAGGATCAGGTCCATAGTTTCATATTGATTACCAATTCCTAAGAAAATCTAACCCTTTTAGACTAGAATGTCCATCACAATGGAAACAAATTTAAAGGCCATTCTGAATACATATTTCTCATTGCTGGGTTATTTTCTGTCTCTCCAGACCCAGGATTTGTAATGTTTTTCCAGCTATGCTTGAAGTGGATTTTCTATAGTGGGTCTTGAGCTTTCTCTCTCAAGAATATTTACTCTGAATAACTGCACATGAATATTTAGAATTTGTAATGCACAGATCAGCACTAAATACACATTTAAGGCTATAAGAATTGTGTGAGCATAGCTGAGTAAAGACTACCTGGACTTAAATATGCTCCTACCTAATGTTTTCAAAAATAGCCATCTCTCAGTTGGAAGATGCTTTTCCTGGGGTTTTTCGCCTTTCTAACTTAAATAAGAAAGAAAGAACACTGGTCTCTTAGAGCTACCACCTAGTTTATTATTCATAATCTTATTTCATCCCAGTGAGAAAAAAGGAACCTCTCTAGATGGAAAAGTTTGCATTATGCATTCTGTCCAATAAAACATGGAGTTTTATTATTGTTGGGTTCTGGTTTGCAAGGCATATTACAGCATATCAATGAGACATGCTTGTTAAAAATTTAGGACTTTATTTTAAAACGGATATTTTTTTAAAGAATTACTGTAATGAAAAGCACATGCCAGATTTATACTTTGATATCGTGGCTTATTTTTATGCCTTTATATTAATGTACTTACCTAAACCATGTGTAGGATCAAGGCCTTTCCTATGTTTGTACCTGCTATGTTCTGCCAGTCCACAGAAAGGTTACTTGGCAACACTAACATCCATTATCTGTCCCTGATACTTCAGCGGCTGTGACTGTGGCTGAACTGCTGAATAATACCTGTTCAGGGACCATTCTCTAGCTCCGAAGTCAGATGGCCTGGCCTGATCCTTTCTACACCAGGTAGCTCCTGTCCTTCAGCTCTCCTTCAGGCCAACGTGGTACCTCTGACACCCTAACATAGGATTATCATTGTATTTGTGTGTGTTCACACTGTTCACAGTAATACATAAGGGCACTGCAGCTTACCAAAACAGTGCTTTTGCTGAATGAAAATAAAATTAAGGTTGCACAATTTGGGTTTGATATGCCAAAATGTTTGAGGTAAAAAAGCTGCTAGCACAGCTTGGGAGAACTGTGGAGGGAGGAGGGTGAGGGTGGAGGGAGCCAAGTTGTGTCACTCTTGTTCACACTGCCCTTTGAGAATGGTCTTTAATGACTCCAAACCCCAAATATGACTCTGGTCTTATGGCAGAGCATGCTAATTGGCACAGGACAAAGTCATTACTCAGCAGACTACTGAGTAATCATGCAGTGTGGCTGAGCAGAGTGTGAGTTTCTCCATGACTCCTGCTATGTGGCTAGGTAGGTGTGTGTTACACACTTCAATGGCTTCCAGTGGTTCAAGACTGCAGCATTCAGGTGTGTACATTTATTTGGATGAGTACATCATCTGGTCAGTTTCCCAAATGAGGCCCTTAATTTTAATCTAATTATTTCTGATTTCCACTCATGACTGAAAGTCAAAACTTCCATTTTGTCATGTTTAACCCACAATAATTGGAAAGCCACAACTATTTTCAGCACTGAATTTTGGGGCTCTGCTTGGTCTCATGCCCAATCTGTGATTCATGGTCTGGCAAGTCAGTTCATTTTACCTGTATAACATTTGCTAGGATGTACTTGAGTTTCCACCCCTGGAGTTATTTAAAAGCCTTGTACACAGGGCACTCGAGGCCATGGTTTAGTGGTGGTGGGCTTGCCAGTGTTAGGTTACACTCAATGATCTTAAGAGTCGGTTCCAACCTAAATGATTCTATGATTCTATAATCTTTAGAGAGGCTTTGTGCCTGTCTGTCCTCCACCAGGGTCTCCTACAGGAGCCCACAGCCTCCCAGGCTCCTGGTATGAGGGCCTGCAGGGCACAGGGGTCCTCGACAGGCACAGAAGCTGCAAAGGCTTCCTTTGGAGAGAGGATGGTCATCATGGAGGTATTGCACCAGCAATGCACACAACTATAATTGCAGTTCTTTGTTAAAGACTGTCTTTCCAAAATTTCACACATTATTCAGGAATGGAATTGAGAGATTAAAAGGAACATGAGCAGTTAGCAACAAGGGGAAAGAAAGTCCTTGCTCCTTTTACCACATTTAAGTGCTAAGGGAAGCCAGCTAAATTAAGTCTGATTTCTAGAGCAGATCATCATGCGTACAGCTGTTAATCTGGGGTGAAAGGATATACTTGATTTGAACTCCATAACCTTCTTTATTTTTTTTTTTTTTTTAAATTCCATCAATTTTTCTTTTGAAATCACAACATGTTTCTGTTTCTTCCAGGGAACAATATTAGCACTTTCCAGTGGCCAAAAATAATGCCTTAATTCCAGTGGATTTTAACCAAAGACTGCACAGACCTGTGGATAAAAAGTCTGCTTTATACTTCAAAGTACAAAGGTCAGATTTAGTAGGTACTTGTAGATTTATTTTTAAATTTTAATGGTCCAGATTCTCAGTTTGTGTAAATCAGAAGGACTCCACTGATGTTAAGGGAACTATGTCAAGTTGCATTAGCTTAGTATCTGCCTTCACAGTATTTTTTCCTCTTTGTATAGAACTCAGCCTTGAGTACTCATATAATAATAATTCGTCTGTAGTCTGTAACTTAATGCTTTTTAAATTATTATTATAATTAAAAATATAGCCTGTGAGTTTTTGAAAATTAGTAGGCTCTGTGAAGGAAAGGGTCATCTTTTCATTTGCACACCAAACAGGATGTCCTATACCTAAAACTGTTTGCAAGGAAGAGTTAGTTAGGCTATACATCTATCAGATGTATAAATCTTAGCATATCTGTGTGTATGTAATTATAAGAAAGAAGACAGAACTGAATGCAGCAGAGCTATGGGTCTGCCCTGTTAGGTAGCTAATGGCTGATCAGGGCTAAAAGGGATAAGCAGTGGAGTGAGTGGACATGGGAGATCTTCCTAGGAGCTTCCAGGAATGTTTCTGGTTGAGTCATAGTCATCTCTGCATTTTATCCGATTTTGTTCAGGTAGGAATGGTATCCAAATTGTTTGAATAGGCATTACGAGGTTGCATGAAGACACAGAGAGGCAAGGCAGCAGTGCTCATGCCATTCAGGCAGCAAACTCACCCCTCAACCATGCAGACCTACTGAGTTTCCCTGTGTCTGTCCTCCTGAAAGACCTTCTAGCAGATCCTTCACTGAATGCTAGATCTTTGATTAAAATTTTTACAGACTGATTAAGTTTGCAATGTTTTAAAAACCCTTTAGAAATTTATAGGAGCAAAACCAACTCAACCTATGCTGCATGAAGAAAAGACGACTGGAAAAATAGCAACATAAGGAGAGGGCAGTTTCTGAGCTACGTCCGTACAACCATAATCAAATCTTCACATGCAATTAAAATTATGGTCATTTCTTATCAGCTCTATAAAAAATTAGGATTTGTGCTGCGTGATTCCAGCACATGTATTATTAACACAAGAGATTAAGAAATGTAATAGTGAAAAACATATGACAGTGTGTGATATTGACAGAACAGTTTCTTGAGCTTTTCCACATTTCTCTTCTTTGCTTCTCTGGTAGCAAGTTTGTAAATTCAAATTTCAGATCCTATGATTTTATTTATCGTGTAAAAATAGACATGCATCTAAAACTGCACATGCATCTACTATTTTTGAGAAGATTTTAATATATATTTCTATACTTTCATATAAAGTTCAAATACTATTTGACTGGTGTAGCATAGAACAGGGTGACTTTTCACATGGCTTATATTAGCTAAGCTCACATTTATCCAACTTTGTGAACAGATCCATTTGTTGTAGTTGGATTAAATTTAGTGCAGATAGCCATGAAAACAAGGTATTTTCTAAACCAAGAAAACCAAATTTGTCCTCATTTACCTCCTGTGGACAGCCATTAACTTTCATGAGTAAAAAGGAGAGCTGAAATTGGCTTTGCATGCTATGGAAATCGCTTCAATGCTTTTCAACTCCTTTTCAACTAAGCTTATCATGGTTAAGAGCACATGAGATGACAAATGCAACCAAAATTTTGACAACGGATTCACTGGCTAGAAAGTTGAAAATCTTCCATTGAATTGAACTCTTTGTAAAGTCCAAAAAACTCCCAGAAAATACCACATTTATTTAGCTCAGTTGGTTAGAGCATGGTGCTAATAACACAAAGGTTGTTGGTACAGCCCCTGTATCAGCCATTCACTTCAGAGTTGGACTTGATGATCCCTGTGGGTCCCCTTTCAACTCAGAATATCCTGTGATTTGTGGTCTATTTCTCAATAGTTCCAGATTCATTGAAGATAGGAACTTATGAGTATCTGAGAAAGTGAAGTCCATCATGGCCTTATCTCTGCAGCAGTTAAACCACAACACAATGAAAAGACCTGCAGATAAATGCTCCACTGTTCCAGAAGTGGTGAAATCATGGACTTTCTCCCCTTCAGGATGAGTACCATCCAAGTTCCCCATATTGCACATAGATGCAAATGTAATAGGTAGTAAGAATGGGAACACATAGTACAGGTTTTGATTGTCTTGAGCTTAATGATGGTGCTGGGTTGAATAGGGTTGAATGTTTGTGGATAAGAATCAGAGGGAAGTCCAACAAGGCAGATATCCCAGTGGGACTCTGTTATAGACAAGCTATTCAGGATGAAGAGGGAGAAGAAATATTATATCAGCAGCTGGGAGAAGTCTCACAATCACTAGCCCTTGTTCTCTTGGGGAAATTCAACTTGCCAGATGGTTGCTGGCAATACAACACAGCAGAGACCAAACAGTTCTGGAGTGTGTGGAAGAAAAGTTCCTGACAGAGCTGGTCTGGGAGCGCACTCACTGGACCTGTGGTGTGTGAACACAGAAGGACTGTTGGGTGATTTGATGGTCAGAGGCTATCTGGGGCCCAGCTATCACACAACAATTAAGTTTTCAGCTCTCAAAGAAAGGAAAGTGGCCAGCAGAACTGCCACGTTGGACTTACAGAAGGCAGACTTTGGCATGTATAGGAGACTGCTTGAAGGGCAGTCCCAAAGGACAAAGAAGCCCAGAAAGGCTGGACGTTCTTCAAGAAAGAAATTTTAAAGGCTAAGGAGCAGGCTGTCCCCATGTGCCAAAAAACAAGATGGTGGGGAAGAAGGACTACAAGAATGTTATGAGGTTCTGCAGGGAGAAACTTAGAAGGGTCAAAGTCCAGGTAGAACTTAAGTTGGAGATTTTGAAATCTGAGTAATTTCCTGTTGAAAAAGAAGTTAGAAACATCCAAAGAAAATACACTATCAGGAGAAAATACATTCTTTGATCCAACAAAAGCATTTCTGGTTGCTAATCTTTGAAAGTTTTAAAAAATTGTGGTTTTCTTTCCTTTGTAGAAGAGGAAAATATGTTGAAAGATCAAAACTTCTGACAATTAAATAAAAATGCTCCCTTGCTACTCTATTAGATCCTGAAAAGTCCCCCCAACAAGATCCACTTAACTGAGGATTTCTCAGATTTCAGTACAAATAAATACAGTACAGACATTTAGCTGGACAGTCTGTGAGGAGATGCCTTTATTGGGAGACACAGTGGTCCTGCAACCCCCTTTTCACACATGTATCACAGCAGAGGCTTCCTTTTACATGACTGAGACCATTCAAGAAAAGTTCTCCCTGCTTCACTTCTAATTCACACAATAAACCCAACATTTAGCCTTGAAATATCAGCAATTTCCCCAAAGACACTGAAATATGGAAAAGTCCAGGATGTCCACATGTTCTACTCCATGTGGGTGGCCACCTGATGGCCACAGACTTCAGTGGAAAATCCACTGTCCAAAGTTTGCAGATATTTCTCTTCTCCAGATTTTACACTGGAAGGCTTGGTTTGGTCGTTGGTGCATTACATTGGAAAACTGACTTTTATTTTCCTCAGAAATGCTACATATTCCATTCCATCATGGTATTTGTAGTATGTCATGAACTTTAACAAGACAGACGGAACACAGTCAGCCAGATTTCACTACTGCTTCTTGGGTTTATGTTTGTTTATTTTTAATCTCCATTGTGTCTGAAATCTGCCCTCAAAACAAAGTACTTCGATCAGGCCAAGCCTTAAAAAAAAAAATAGACTGGCACAGAAATATTCTTATGCTATTGGTGATTAATATGTATACAGTGTTAGTTTAGTGCCATCAAGTGACCAAAAATATGAAACAGCACTCCTATTTTTTTCCAGTTTTTTTTTTAATCTAAAGCTGATATATTATCCTTTTCATGTAAGCACAGCGAAATAGCTTCACAGGCAGTTTATCATCTACATCTAGGACATTTCAAGAATGAAATTTTCAGGTAAGAATTCCAAAGTTCGCTTCAAAATTTCTTCCACACATTGATACATCAAGGTCTCCTCTGTTTTCACAGTTTATGAGGTTTGAAGTACTTCACGCATTTCTGGCTGAAGTCTTTACTGTGTCAAACTCAATAGGAGATCTCTCCAAGGTGAAAACTTGTAACAATATTTATTGTGTGGTGGTATCTGCAGGCTTGGATAAAGGATTTTTTAATGAAGGACATCATAAACTGTGTGTATAAACCTTTATAGGTAGTATCTCTGTCAGAAACAAGAATCTTAAATGGATTGAAATGGATGAACCAAGAAAAATGTTTAGGTTTTAATACATCCACTATTATATGATCAAACTTTGCGTAAACAAGCACAGGTAATGTAAACTTCTAAGAAAATATTTCTGGAAATTAGTTTTCCAGATTTTGTCTGTCTAAAATATATGTAAATAAATTTCAAACACTCATTAATGTAGTAGATGAATACATATTAAGTTTCTGATTTATTAGGATGGAACCAATCTCAGAAGCACCAATCTTAGGTGAAGTGAGTCTCTTTTCTCCTGGCTCTGTTACACTGATTTCCCACCAGAAGACAGAGATGTTTATCAGCCACCAGGTAAACTTAGGCCCTAGAACTGGTAGAAAAGCAATGTAAACACTTTATTAAACACACTGGAGTGAAGGGAGAAGTTGGGAGAGCTTCCACAGACAGGACAGTAAATAGAAGTGTTTTAAAAGTCCCAGGTCATGCCTCGGTGTGCAATAAACAAGCTTCAAGGTTACTGGTCTGTCAGGGCTTGCTGTGGTTAAGAGCAGAGTGAAATATTACTACAAATAATATTTGTTACCTGGTAGTGCCAACAGCAGAAATAACACCACAGGTGATTTTGTAGAAGTATTTTCTTGATAGTTTGCTGCATCTCTTCCTTTACAAATTAATTCCTGTATCATCTGTAGATAGTTGTCACTTATGGTTACAGCTTCTGGTGAAATATAAGGAAGAACAAACCTTTGTGGTGTTGCTATTTCAGAAGAGCCTGTGGTTTACAGTTAGATCTATTTTGTGAAAAACCCTGCAAGAATTGAAAGCTCTGCACACATCCCCTAGCTTTAAAAGTGATTTCATGTGTTTGGTGGCAGGGTCTCAAGTGTATTGAGAGCTGTGTAATGAGCATTCATATATTTAGACACTGCAGCATATTTAAATGTGCAATAACTTCCTGTCTATTCATTGTACTTCCTCATGGTTTGTTTCTGACTTTCCTATGAAATTATAAAAATTTATAAGTTAAAAACTATTTCTTTCTTAATGAAGTTTCTAAATATTTCTAGAAAAAGCTAGGGGAGAAAAAAGTTGTTCAATATCTGGAGACAAGTGACAGTGACAAGAGCACAGAGAACAGCACAGACCAGAGAAACACCTGCACTGGTTGCAAAGATAAATGCATTTGCTGCCAAAAACTGAAAATAATTTTTTAAAAGAAAAATTCCTTTAAATATCACTCCTAAATGATAAGATTTCAAACTGTGGAAAGGTTTTGGTACTGCTGTAGTGATTGATTGAGAAGCATTGGTCAGAGTAGAGGAAAATTTGAATGTCAATCAAATTCTGTCAGTAATTGACTAGTAGAATCTTACCCTGTCCATCACAACATTTCCTTTTAGTAATGGCATTTGCTTATGCTCTCATCACTTAATTTAGACTTTTGGAGTCTTGTTGGTTTCCTTGACTTTCTTATCATCCAGGTGCCATCATCAGTGACTAATGTAGCTCTACTGCTGTAATTAATTTAATGTCATGGACCACAACATCCTGCCACATATTATATAAAAACAACCAAGAGATGCTCCTTTTTCCAAAGAATTAACTTTCTTCTTACATAAAGGCATAACAAATTCCTACAGTCTGATGAAGGAAAATTACCAATCAAAACCATCCAACACACAGGTACAACTGGCTAAAAGAATGTAGCCACTTGTTGGACATAGATACGGTGATCTATATAGAAATGAAAAACCATTCTCTTGTCTGTTTTTCTTCTGTTCCCGTCTTCCCAAACCACCACAGCTCATTGCTTAAGTTGCCAACCAGAATGCTGTATCCTTTAATGCCTGACAATTATAGATGCTGAGCGTACATGCATCCTTTGAAGCATGGATTTCAGGTTCAAAATCTCAGAAGAGTAGGTCCCTTTCACTTTAGATTTCTAAATATTCTTATGTACTTGAAGTATGCCTTCGCAGCACGTGAAGTCTTTAATCTTTACCATCCAAGAACGACAAGCCAAATACTGCTTCATTGTCTAAACCATCATTCCAATATCCTTTTAGAAGAAGTGATCTGGTAACTTGAAGTTGAACTTCTTCCATTAATGGTCTTTTGCTTTAGGAATTTCAAAAAAATGTAAGCATCAGAAGGCATATAGCATGAAGAGCTGTTGAATTTATTTTCTGCACATTGCTGAGTGATGTAGTCCTAAGCAGCTTCTCACACCCTATTCTGTTCCAATTCTTTGAACAGAAGGCCATTGAAGTCAAGCTATTATAATGAGGCAGCAATATCAAATACTGAATTTTTCTCTTTCATATCACACCAAGTGGGAATTCTAAATGTGATCCTGTAGAAATTACCATATGCTTATGAGTACTGAGCAGAAGCTCTAGCTCGGTTTTGGAAATTTTTCAGAAGGCACAAAACCCCAGAATTTCACCTCTGCTCCTCTTAAAATGCAGAAGACTGCTTTTCCTCTCTCCTTCGAACCAGTCAGCTGACAGCAGATATGTTTCCACCACAATTAAAAGCACAACTTACAAAGCAGCTATAAGAGCAGTGTGCTTCATGTGGAGGGAACTTTCCCTCCACAATGCTGCCTGGTGTCCAGCCTCTCCAGGCATATGTGATCACTATGACATCAACATGGTCACAGAGATTTTGAAATGCTTAAAATGTGCTACAAGTTACTACTGCATGTGTATGAATATGGCAATGGGTAAGTTTAATCTTTAGGGCAAATTTGGCGTTGCTGTTAACAAATAATATAACATAATCCATGAGTTTTCTTTGAAAAGCACTTCCTGCAGCACATGGCTCATTTTACTCAGCTGTAGTTACCTTAAAATTGAATGTCTAATTTAACAGTCATCTGGACTCTCTCCAGAGCGAACAGAGATCCTATAGGAAGCAATCCATTCTCCTGAGGTGTGATGTCCAAGGTCAGAATGGTGAATTACCCACCCTTCTCCATGATGCACAGTAGAAGCATGGAAGACAATCTTAGACTAAAGGCTTAACTTGCATATTTGGCTAAATTTAGATGAGAAGAATCCATCCTTACTGCTTCAAGTGCAATTATTTTCTGAAGAAATTCTGTTCTAAACAACTGCTCTGAATAGAAAAGTTGTTTGTATTCATTTGCCACTTCTCCAGCTGCTATAAAAAAATATATGTATAACTCTATTGACTGCTGACAGAGAAGAAAGCATTTTCCACTTTAGAAAAATTCTAGTCTTACATTCAGAAATTTAGTCATAGGACTTCTCTATTATACATCATACAAAGCATGCCAAATTTTCTAGATGGGAACGGAGAGGGAAAGACCTTTATACATTTGTTGAATGTTCTTCAATATATGAAAAGCAGTTTAATTTGTTTATGCAGGCCTTACCTGTGCTGATCTTGTGTCTCCCCAGTTGCTCACAGTGTCTTAGCTCTTAGACAGGACTTATGATAACAAATGTTTGCTCTTTATCTTTTCTGGTTTAGGGAACACAGGATAAAGTCAACCAATAGATGAGAATAGATGTCAAAGAAATATTATGTTTGCATGCATGTCTGAAAATTAATCTAAATTATGCATTTGTTTCACTGATATAAAATGGAAGCATGACTATTATTCTGTCACAGCTCTTCTTTGGAGCAAGAATGCTGGTGGACACAGAGCTGAAGTAGTTGCTAAACAAACGGCCTAACATACCTGGGACTGTAACCTCGGCAAAAAGTATAGGCACTTAAAATATCCTTCACTGAAACATTTTAAGAGTTTTAAAGGCCAACTACTTAAACAGATTAAAGTTTAGTTCTGCATCTCAATTCTTCTGCTTTATTTTCCCTCCCCTACATCCAAGAAAAACATCCTCTGCCAGAACTCTGAACCGATTGGCCAAAACAAGGGAGACTAGTAATTTTACCATTTACGGAGTGGGATTTAAACTTCCCTTTGAATTTTATACACACATACTTTTAGACATCTAGTCATGTGCACTTGCACATGAGCAGAAGAATAAAACAATGTATTCTTCACCTAACTAATGTTCTGCCAACAAATTAACTGTGCCCATACAAAAATAAGGAAAACCCAATCACACTATGTTACTTTTTAAATTTACATTTAAGTGGTATGTAATGGTGGTGGATAAAATGGAAACTGGTATTTAGTCTGCAAGGTTT
This sequence comes from Vireo altiloquus, assembly GCA_013396875.1. Classification (NCBI taxonomy): domain Eukaryota; kingdom Metazoa; phylum Chordata; class Aves; order Passeriformes; family Vireonidae; genus Vireo; species Vireo altiloquus. The sequence continues at coordinate 383,346 of VZRF01001307.1, read as the reverse complement.
ATTATATACTACTTTTCCATAGAGTATCTGTCTTTAATAGATGCTCCCTCCTCCCTTGAGACTTTTAGGGTTTTCTCTCACCACCACTACCCATGCTTATTTTCATTACTATGATATGAAATACAGCTCCATTGTCCTGTGGACTATATGTAACAAGCTTACTAAAAGGCCTTTCCTTAAAACACCAGCTATACTGAAAAATGACTCAAGGGCTCATCCATTTTTCATATCAACATTTGTGGCACCACATTTAGCAGCTCTACAGCAGAGCAGAGTGACTCATGCATCTAATGACATGAAGTATGTATGGGTGTTGGAGGGGAGCCAAGTCATCAGCTCCATAAAGTAGCTGGAACACTGAAGGAGTGTGGGAGTATCTTGATGAACATATTCGGCTGTTTTTTTCATAGAGTTCACATGTGTTCTAAATATTTTTTAATAAAGCAAATATATTCTTTTCTGTTACAAATTTGTCTCTGACCTTTAAAATTTATGTGCCTTTGAAGAGACTAAATTAGTATTATTTTATTTCCCAGCAGCGCAGACATATAAAAGCGTACCAGATTATCTCTGGATTACCCTGCACTCTGCCCTATTTTATGAGTCCTCTTCAGGATGCTTCCAAAATGAAGTGCAGGGATCTATATATGCAGTGTGTACCAAACCAGTGGCTGAAAAATCCAGCTTTCAAATTCTACAGAGATTAACCAATGAAAAAGAGCTGTTAGTAAAGTTAGCAAAGGATTATAGAGACCTAAAGGAGATGGAATCCTTCAACGAGTACAAAAACCAAAACAATTTATAATCAAGTACTGCATTTCAGAATGGGTGTGGTTCAGAGGGATTCCACTGGAAACATTAATTTTACACAAAATCTTCAATTTAAATTGACATGTAAAATAACTGTACAAGTTTCTCTTATCCTTGCCTTTACAGTTTGACTTATAGAACACCTTTAAATGTTGGCACTTTAAATCTGCCTCTAGGATTATTTTTTCTCCAGGGAAATTGGTAAGTTATACATTTGTTTATTGATAAAAATTGGTTTAATTAAAATTGATTTTAAATCAAATGCACACTGTGTCCACATATAAATTGACTTACGACTAGCTCAAAAAAGCTTAGCAGAATTTGGTACCAGAAAGATGATTACAAACTAGTTTAAATGTGTTCAGAATGGAGCTGGCAATTCTATAACAAGGGTAAATTTTACGTGATTCTTTTTAAACTAGTGGAGTTTCTTCGTGTACCTCCAGGTCATCACTCAGATAAGGGCAACAGGTAAGCCATGGTAAAAATAATTGTTGCTGATTCTGTTATCATTACTGTAATAGAAGCAAGATGTACCAGATAAGGATATGTTTTATTCTTAGCTCTGAGTACACACACAGTGAAAAGATAGCACATGTCACCGAAGACTTGGGCCAGAAGTTAGCCTGTCCCAAACTTTTCCTGAAAGCAAAACTATTCATTCATATCTTTCAAAAAATGCTTCTTTACAATAATGCAAACTTACATTAACTTGTTTAAATATCATCATAGAGAGAGGTAAAAATGTTGGTTTTTTCCCCATGAAAAAAATGTTTCTGTTTTTTGACAAGTTCTACTAACAATAAGCTAAAGTTTATTGTTTATCTTTTAAGTTTAAAGTTTATCTTTACTAGTTTTGCCATTGGTTAATGTGACATAGGTTGGCTATTGACATATCTTTCAGAATAAATACATTATTGGATGAATCCTCAGGAGTCTTTAATACTCCCAACTGGAACTTCACCACTGACTTCAACAGTTCAGGTTAAGCCTACTCTGAACATGTATAAAAATGCTCGATAGAACAGAATGGAGTGACAAGAAACACTTGAGCATTATATTTAATTAAGCTTTTTAGATCGCTGAAAGACAAAGCTTTAGTGGTTAAATACCACTGGGAATATCTGTCAGAAACAAAAAATGAAAAAAAAAAGAGAAAAAAAAAGAAAACCAACTTGGAATATTTGAAGTCAAATGCCAGGGATTCAGTGAACCAATGGAAAAAATACAGGTTTAGTAGCCTCCCGGAGATATGGTAGCACACAAGTGATAGTTGTATATAAGAATGCTAGGGAAAATGGGCACAATAAATCAGGGGATGATGATTCAACGTGTATTGAAACCAGGAAGAGACAAAAGATACAGCTCCTGGTGAAAGTTAAAAGGAGGAAGGAAAATCATGTTATGATTGGGATCAATTTTTCATAATAGACTACAGCTGTATTCAAAAGGAGGAAGTTGGTGATTTTTCTGATGTATTCTGAGAAACTAATGAAGGTATTCAAGAAGCATGCCCATGAGGTAACAATGGATTTCAACCACTTCAATACCAGTTAGAAGAACAATATGGTAGGACACAAAATGGCCATCAAATTCTTGTAGTATTTTAGGGATGAATTTTTGCTTCACAGTACAGAGGAAGTTACAAGAGGCATTATCAGCTGGAACTGCATGACAAGTAGAGAAGCGCTCATACTGATTTTAAAGGCAGAAAGTAAACTGAGTGAAAGTAATCATGACACATTTGACCAAAATAGGCTTCCCTACTCTGATAAAAAGAGGAAGAAAAAGTATGTCAACACTGCCAACTCTGGGTTGCATTGTTAGGTAGAAATAGTTAAGCTAGCTTTAATCAAGCTAGTCGAGGTACTAAAAGCAGGCTCATCATAACAGCATGCCATTCTATATGAGTTAATTAACCTCCTTTCTGTACAGTCTAGGCCTGAGCTCAGTCATTCAAAGCTAACCTAGATTTTCTGCAGAGAACAATAGACTCATTTTTAATTAAACATACAATAGCAAGCTATCTTGATGTGAACAAAAAGAAGGAAAGGAAGCCTAAGTAGACTGTGTTAACATCACATTAAAAGCTCTTCAAGGATTTGAAGAAAGAAGTCACAATAAGGGGACATAACTGAAGAGTAACATAAAAGAATATGAATAAAAGAATAAAATTACAAAGCCTACGGTACAAAATGAGTGACAGGTGAAAAAGAGTATAAAATGCAATAAGAAAATGTTCTGGAAATACATTAGAAGTGCCCAGATACCTAGTTGAATTTATCTTACCATAGAGTTCAAAGAATGAATGAATTAAAAGCTATGTAAATTTTATGTAATCAAGTAAATAGGGCCTAAAGAAATTTACTTAATAATATAGCAAAAATAATCTCTGGTTACTAAAAGACAATATAGGTTTAAAGAGACAAGAAAAGGATAAAATGCATTTGTCTAAGGGAAACTGGTCTAAAGCAATCCAGATTAATTTTAATGTCAAGGAATAATCCAGAATAAATTTCATGATTAAGAGGTTACCATAAAGTTGTCACTACTCTACTGCCTACACTCACACTTCTCTAAAGCCCTTTTTTACAATCAATTTCACTGATTCAGTAGAAAAACAGAAACAGTAAGTATCATAGATCTTGAGTTTAGTATAATTTAGACACCGACCCATGACACTTTCATTAAAACAAAAAGCAAAAGAGATATAATTTTCATGAAAGCACCAAGAAATTGGCATGCTGTTTACAAAAATCAAACTTGGAGAGAACCTGCCATGAGAACCCATAGGGATCTCTTGTCATTTCAGTTCTATTCAGTATTTCCATTAGTGATCTGCAAGGTGCAACAGAATAGGGATATATTAAAAATCTAGTTCTCACCAACCTGGGTGCTAGAAGTATCAAATTTCAAAACTAGTTACTTAACTAGGATAAATTAAAGTTAAAAAGTTAGTAGGATGAAATCATCAAGGCTAAGGTAAAATATTATACCTGAGAAAAACTTACATGTATTGTAGAAAATGAGGCATTATGTTAGAAAAAGTTTTGAGCAGAAATTTCTCTCATAATAAGAAAAGTAAGTTCTTTCTGGGATGTATTTATGAATGTTCCTCTCATGTGTAACACATGGGGCATAATTACTGCACTCTAGTTGGTGTTCATGCCTTGTATCTTAAGATAAAGGTGAAAGTCACACTGGAAAGAAGGCAGAATAAAGTTGTAAGAATAAATAATTTATGAGTGTAGTCTATAAGAAAAATGAAAAAAATGTTTAGTCTATGAGAGGATGATATACATATCTGCACATATAAACAGTTATATAAATAACTATATATATTTACACACAAATATTTATTAAAACATACATGAGGCACATAAATATTGTTCACCTTCATATACTGCATCCAGCTCTGGGGTCCTCAACACAGGAAGGATATCTACCTGCTGGATCAAGTCCAGAGGAGACCACCAAGGTTATTAGAGGGATGGAGCACCTCTCTTATGAGGAAAAGCTGAGAGAATTGCGATTCTTCAAGTGGAGAGAAGAAGGCTTCAGGGTGACCTAATAGTGTCCTTTCAGTACCTGAAGCCTACAAGAAAGATGGAGAGAGACTATTTACAAGAGCATGTAGTGCCAAGGACAAAGGGTAATGGCATCAAACCAGAAGAGAGAAAGTTTAGATTAAATGTTAGGAAGAAATTCTTTACTGTGAGGGTGCTGAGGCAGTGGAACAGGTTACCCAGGGATGTGGTGGGTACCTCGTCCCTGGAAGTGTTCAAGGCCAGACTGGATGGGGACCTGAGCCATCTGGTCTAGCGGAAGGTGTCTCTCCCCAGAGCAGGGCAGGTTGGAACTAGATTTTTAAGGTCCTTTCCAACCCAAGCCTTTGCACGATTCTGTGACTTCATGATTTCCACTGGAAGTATGACAACAAGGAATGCATCAAAGAAAATTCAGGTTGGCTATTGGACAAATATATATCCATAGATGCTGTTAGAAATTTGTACAAGCTACATGCAAATGTTGCAGATTTTCTTCAAACAGGTGCTTTTATAAGTTGATTAGAGAAATAGTTCATGCGGATGATAGAAGTGGTTTTTAAACTGTGATCTGTTGTCTCCTTAGATTCTGTGAAGTACTCCTAAGAGGACCCTGAAAGACAATTAGCCAAAGTAAACCTGTCTTCTGTAAATACAACACTTCTCATATTTATGTCCACAAATTGAAAATATTTGAGTAACACTGATCAACATACACCTGAATCTGCCTCAGTGCAGTGAGTAGATCAGACAATCTCTTGAGGCCTAGAGGCCTATAATTCTTTTAATTCCTATGTGAAAAATTATATCCCCTGCATGAATCCATTTTTCTAACTTATAAATATGCAAAAAGCAACATTTTTCTACTGCATAGGATATCGTGTCTGTAAACACGTTATAAATTGTTCCGATTCAGTGGCAGTTCTACGAATTGAAGGGTTTTTATACCAACTAAGGTATTTTACTTAACTCCTCTTTCCATAGAGGTCTTTTTAGGCAATAAGACTTGAGGAAACGGCATGAAGCTGAGTCAGAGGAGCTTTAGGTTGGATATAAGGAAACAGTTTTTCACCTAGGGGGTGCGTGGTGGCTGGAACAGGCTCCCCAGGGAAGTGGTGAGAGCCCCAAGGCTGACAGAGTGCAAGAGGCGTTTGGAGAATGCTCTCAGGCACACGGTGTGACTCCTGGGGGTGTCCTGATGGATCCCTTCCAAATCTGCATATTCTGCGATTCTAGGCGTGTTTCTCTGGCCCGGACAGCTTCTGTCACACGCATTGCGGGCACAGTGATCTCACTGCAGTGGCACTACATTTAAAACTTTTATTTAAATCCACGTAACTAAGCTGTTTCGCAGTGCAATACAGCGTGAGATTCCCTCCGTGTGCGCGGCGGAAGCCCCGAAAGGCCGCGGAGACGCCGCAGCCCGGGCGAGAGCGCAGAACCCTCGGGGCTGACTGACTCCATTTCCCGGGCCTTTTCCCTGTGCCACCCTCCCCCTCCTCTCCGGCGGCAGAAACGGGGCGGGCCGGGCTCCCCAGCCCGGCTGTGGCCGCGGCCGGCCCGCTCTCCCCGCCTCCCTGAGGCGCGGCCTGGCCCGGCCCGGCCTGCTGTGGCGGCGGCACCGGCACCTCGGCCGGGTGGCTCCATGGCTTTCATCCGCAGGCGGCGGCTGGAGCGGGAGCTGTACTCCAAGGAGAGGTGAGCGGTACTGCCCCGCCGGCCCCGGCCGCCCCCGCTCGGCCCCGGCCCCTCGGAGGGCCCGGCGGAGCTGCGGGCGGTGGGGCCTCCGGAGAGGCCGCGGCGCAGCGCAGAGAGGAGAGCCCAAGTGCTGCGCTGCCCTCGTTGTTGTTATTATTGAGATCAGGTGGCTGATGGTTCCCCTGAGTTGCGGCTGAAAAAGGTGTAGAAAGGACCTGGGAAAACAGGAATGCTGCTTGCCTTGCACAAACTGCATGGAAAATAGCGTCTTGTAGATTTTTGTATATTTGTTTGTTCTTAGTTGTGCTTGTTGGCGTGGAGCTTTGCTTCACTGTAGTTTGTTGGGATTTTTTTCTTTTTTTTTTTTTTTCCTTGAACGCTATAGTCAGTATATTGTCCGCCTTTAAATTACAGACTCTGTGTTGCCTCTTTAAAGCGTTAAATTCATTTAGCCCGTTCCTGCTTGCTGACTGTATTCTTTGTTTTGTTTCTGAACGTACAACAAAGGCTTATCACACATGCTTGAGTGTATCCTGAATTTACTCTCTTATTTTTAGGTAGCGTCCCACTTTCTTTTACCTGGCTCAGATGTATCTGTCTTGTCACAAAGTTTCAAATTCTTTTGCAAGCTTAGTGTTTCCGCGTAGGAGATCTCCGTGAGAGCAGTAGGTCGGCGTGGGTCACTCAGCAGAAGGACAGATTGCTTTCTCTGGGGGGATCAGGGGTCCCCAGCTGTCTCCTGCCGCAGGAACCAGGGGACAGCAGGCTGGTCCCGTGCGAGCCCTATGCAAATCTCTGGTGCAGGTCCCTGCTGGTTACACAGCACTGTGTGTTGTTGATGAGAAAACCACATGATGAAAAGCTGGACTCACTCTGTCCATATAAATTCTGATTCATAGCTGTACAGCCCATGAAGCTACCACATCCTCTGAAGTGGGTTTTTTTTTTATTTTTTTTAAGTACAGATGTGTTCTGGATCACGTTTTGTCTTCTTGTATATCTTGTTGCTTTGGGGGGCTGCTGTGGTTTCAGTTGTGTATAAGGGGCTGCAGGGAGAAAGGACACACTTCCTGTGTAGAAGGAAAAGGGAAATATTTTTAATTGTAAAGTAAAGCATCTTAATTGTAAGAAAAGCAAGTAAAATGAGTGTTACCTGTGTTATGGATTTAATGTAAATAGTTGTTTTGTTTTGGGTTTTTTTGGAAAGCCGAGAATTAAAGGCCAAAACTCATCAGAGTTGTCCCAAAGAACCCAAGTGGGATCTAAATGTCTTCTAAAAAGCCCTGAGAACAGCATTACTGATCTTCAGTTACTGGTGAAAACTTTTTTTCTTTGCTCATGCTTGAAAGCATATCAGGATCTTATTGAGTTTGTAATTTGAGCACTTCATGAAAGATTAGTCTCGCTCTCAGTTGTACTGGGAGATTTTCCAATATCTACAAACCCATTTCTCTGTTTCTTCCCCCTGCCTAACAATTGATATTAGTATAAAATCCAAGTAAATTTATATATTTTGTACCCTGTGTCAGGTCCGTGCCTCTCCCTCTTTTCCTGTGCTTTTCTCAATTAGAAAATCTTAAAAGCATTTAAGTGATTTAAAATATTTTGAGCTTTGAAATATCAGATCAGAAACACTGTATTTTTCTTGCGTGTTTTCCTTACAGTTGTGCCTTAAAGCAGCAAAAAACCAGCTTTATATGAGTTGAAAGGACAGGTTCTGAGAGTTTTTTACCTAGGGGCTGGGTAGCTTTTAGAGACATCAACTTCTGCTTGAAGGCTTTGCTTGATCTTTGTATCCTTGGTATAGATATTTCCTAGTAAGATGAGCAGGACTTTTAAAAATTTTGTGGCAACTGTATTTAATGTATGTTTTGGTTTGGGGTTTTTTTGGGGGTTTGTTGTTTTGGTTGTTTGTTGTTTTGGTTTTGGGCTTTTTTGTTACTTGTACATTGATTTCTACAAAACTTTAAGCTATAAAAGTTCCGGTTAAGAGTACTGTGAAACTTAGTAAGTAAGAAGTTAATCTTCTTATGCAGTTGCTTTGGAGGGGAAGCAAGATCAGATTAGTTTTAAGTGATCTGAAAAAAAATATTTCTTCTTAACTAATTAGTTAGTCCACTTTAATATCTGGTTACATAAACCTTCTTTTCTGACTATAAGCCATTTTTTAGTAAAAAACAAGAAAGTGCTGAAATGTCCTGTGTGCAGGACAGTTTATTTAATCCCTAAAATATTCATCCTTCATGAACAGCAGTCATTTTTTGCAAACAATTTTAGTTACAAAACGTCAAGTTAGATGATGTGGTGTTTGGTTCAGATCATTGCTTTCTTTATAAATTGATTTCTCACTTCTGTTGGCAGTGTGCCCAAATGCAGGCAAGTGTAAACTCTTGATACAGGGGCTCTATACAGTTCTGGTTTGTCTTACCTGCTGCTCAGCTTCTTGTGTGAGGGGTTAATCTCTTCTGCTGGAAACATCACTCACATGGAGCAACCTACTGGCAGCATGTAGGTGCTCCAGGTGGATCTTTGGTGTGATGGCTGCTTGGGCATTGGGATTATTTATTTATTTATTTATTTTAAATCAGTAGCTTTATCTTACTGTCTTGAGACAAAATATGCATAAAGAAGGCTTTTTTCCAAACATCGGCAGATGAGTCCTACATCTGGCCTGTAGATAACTTGTTGGGAGGAAGTTTAATTTTAGAATTGGTTTTGCATAGCTGTGGGCTGCTACTGGATTGGGCTGCCCTGCTTTTTAATCTCTGACAATTTCCTTCTGTTATCTGGATTGTACTTCCCATATCAAGTCAATTGATGGCACAAGGTGTGTTGATGCCACTTGAAACTCTAGTGTCCAGGTAGATTTCTAGCATGCGCTTTTCTGATGAAAGGATAAAAATAATAAGACTTCAGTCACAGATCATGAATTTAAAGCAAGATCAATGAGTGCCTTTCCTGGGTAGTATAAACAGGATTTTGTCAAGGCACAGGTCTCTGCTTGGACATTCCTGTGTCCAGTTTGAATAAGTCCAGTGCTTCAGTTTGTAGGTGAAATTGGTATATAAAATAAACTGTGGACTTGTTGTTTGGTTTTATTTTATTTTTTTTTCCTCCCAGATGTTGTTGGATCTCTGAGTCTTTTTCACACTGAAGTATAGAGGTACATGCACATCAAGCAAAATAACATTAAATTCTCAAGTAGACTAAGCCTGATGCAACAGGCTTTTGTTTGGAGGATATTTTGTAGCATCTTGGCATGGCTTATGAACACCAGGTTGTAGTTTGTAAAGAGTGATTGACTTCTTGGCTGCATACTCTGAACAATGCTAGGAATGTTTGGGTGCCTTTGGATTCCCAAACCTTGTGTATTGGGAATGACATCATACGAGCTGAAGTTTTGCAAGTGTTTTCCTGATACTTAGTGCTGCATTTTCCTATGCGTCTTGGGTGTGTTCTTGACTCATATTCCTCAGACCTTTTCTGAGTGGCAATTATATGTGAGCTCTGTGAAAAGGCAGTGAGTTCTGTTTTTCTTGGCAAGATAGTTACCTTTTTCTTTTTTCTACCTGGAGCTGCTTCTCAAAGGAATACTGATTCCCTTCACAAGAAAATACCTTCCAAGTGACTGGCATATAAATTTTTCAGTTATTCTTAATATAATCTTTCTGGGACTATATGAAGACAGGAATTTGAAATAGGTCTTCAAGGAAAATTACGTTGGCATGCTTTAATTTACCTCTCCCCTTAAGTGTAGGTGCTTACCTTTAAAGCTCAAACAGCTCCTCATACACTGTTAAAAGATTAACTCTTTACTCCATCAGGTTCTGTATGCTTTTAACACTGTGTGGGAATTGAAGATGTTCCAAAACAAAAGCTCTTAAAGCCTTCATTAAAGTTATCTGGGGGGATGTAGAGACGTGTGTGCATAAACAATACTGAGCATAAGCTATATCCATTGCTGTAGCTCCTACCCCACAAACATACCCTCAGACAGGCACAACTATGGCTGAAAATCTTCTTTCCATTTTGGATCTAGGAAACTCCTTGTGTTATTTAAGTTGGTGATGTTGGTTTTTCCAGCAATGTGAGTTGTTATAATAGAAGATATTCCCTTATCTATGATGTTCTTCCTCCTCCAAGCTGCTGCTGCTGTTGATTTTTGAATGCAGAACTTGTATTAAACCTGAGATGTAGCAGTGTAAGTGCCTTTCCCACTCTAAAGCTCAAGGCTTTGCCATAGTGGCAGTGGTGGCTACCGATTTATTTTACCCTGGAAAGTGAAGCTGCTGCACAGGTTTGCTGCATTCCAAAGAGTAGTCTCGTTCCTGACCACCTTGTTCTTGTGCCTGACCGCTTCACATGGTACTGCTTCTGGTATTCCATGCACTCTTCCATGTGCAAAACTATCCTGGGAAAATTCCACATCTCTGAACAGAAGGTTGTATTATGGCCTGTCTGCTAATGTGATAACTTTTTAAGTCAAAATTGGCTGGTCTCTGCAACTGGAAGTAGTTTTTGAGGCATTACAAGTGTGTGGGACCAGCAAAGTTACTGAAATTGCTTTTTTTCCCCCCTCAAGTTCAATTTTTCAAATATTAACATGTAATAAGAAAATACAGTCATCTTGGAAGTTCTTTGAAGGTTTGTTTGCTATTGGTGAGACACTGAGGACAAAGACTGGGCTGTTAAGCAGCTGTAGTGTAAGACATTGAACATCTTGCAGACCCTCAACCCTTATAGCTACTTCCATGGGGTTTGAACTTTTTTTGAAAATCTTGTCTAATTTGTCTCTGTCTTTTTCAGAATAACATATTGAGGTTTTTTGGATAGCTTAATATGTCAAGTTCATTGTACAAGGAAAAAAATGGTCAATGATCCCTGAAGACGTCTGTGGCTTACTGACTTCATCAGTGTGTTGCAAAGCATTAGATAGCATTGTGACCACAACATTTGTGGACATGAACCTGTCCTTATTAGGAAGCAAGCATAAAAATAACCTGTAATAAGCCTTAAGGTGGGAGTTTTATTTCTTGATTTCAAAGGATTTTGTATCTTTTTGTATCAACAGATATTTGAGTTGCTTTCCAAGCTATAGCATTACCTTTCTCTAAGTAGATTTTTAATAAACACTCATTAATGATTTATACTTGGGGAGTTTCAATAACAATTGGATTATTAATTTTGAAAATGGATCAAAATGAACCACATGCTGATAATAAGAAAAAAGTCTCAAATTTGATCCTTTTTTGTTTGCCTGAAAAAGTTGTGATATTTGTTTATTACTGTATTATAGGAATACAGAGTTTTAGAGTACCAGGCAAATGTGTTTAATAGAAACTGAAGGTATCTCCTACAAATATGTAAGAACCAGAACTAGGCTTTTTTTGTTGGTTTGTTGTTTGATTTTTTTTTTTTTTTTAGATGCTGATTCTGGCTGGTAATTTAAAAGTGAAAAAAAAAATCCCCTTTTTTAATTTTAGATTCCAAAGCATTTTTGTACATTACCCATTTAAAACTTACAATTTGCCTGGCTTAGGTTGAGGGGTTTTTACATCTTGGGATCAGACTTGAAAGCAAGGAAGGGTAGACTGGGGACAGATTTGTTTATGTTATTTGTCTTGACATTGGTTTTGTGATCCAGGCTCTTATTCCAGGTCAGTGTGATAAAGTCATAGGCTTTATACACATAGGCTTTTAAACACATAGTGTTTGCTGTTAATTACACACCACTGGGAACAGTATAGCTGCTCAGTGGCTGAAGACCAAAGTACAATTTTCAACTGTTACAGGTTTAACCAGTTTCTTATACAGGGTATCTCATGCATTCTCTTCCTACTGGTTTGGTTTTGGGTTTGGGTTTTTTGTTGGTGGGGTTTTTTGGTTTTGTTTGTTTGTTGGGTTTTGATTTTTTTTTTTTTTTTGTAAATCTTCCTGTCATGTGCAGAATTAAATTACTATTTTTGATCTATATTAAGCATGCATACAAATTCTAGTTGTAGGACCACATAGCAGTTGATAGTTGATACCATAAATTTGATATGCCAGTCATCTTGGTATCACAAGTGTCTTTGGAATACCTCCTTTACCTCTTTGGTAGGCAGTCAGCCCAAAGCCCAACTGCTTAGTTGTGCATAGACAATCCCATTGCTGTAATTTTATAGCTATTATAGTTGATGTCCTGTTTTTTTCAGGCCTTCACAACACTGTTTGCCTACTTATGCAACACACCAGACACTGATCTGTACCCTTGCTATCTGTAGATACTTGTTAAACCTCCTGGCAAACCTGAAGTATCATCATGTGCAGTGATGGGTCTCAAGAGGGACCCTGTTGACCCAGTAACTATCAGTGGCTCTGTTGTGTAAAATATGTTTCTTCTGTGAAGATAAAAAGCTCTGACTGTACTCTAGTAACATGTGATGAAACTTGATTTTTCTTTTCTTTGACAGCTCTGTGGTCATTAACACAGACAAATGAAATTTGAATACTTAAGCAGTAAAGACTGCTCAGATGAGAAATTCCAGAAGGTTATTGCAGAGATCATGCATCATAATCTCCAGAGTTCATTATTAGCAGTGACTTGAACTGGTCTAGATTTGTTAACCAATAGTTGAGATGCAAGTCTGAAAATTTTGCTTTCACTTACGGTATTGTACCAATTTTAAAAGGGGTGGGTTTTGTGGCATAGTCTTGGGACAGGCAGTAAATTTGTCCCAATTTCAGTGGGTGCTTGAGAAAAATAGAGACTTGTGATTGAATTTGTTGAGATTTGATATCTGGCTCTGTCTGCCTGCAGAAGTGACTCATTGCAGCCTGAAAATATAGGAAAGTGCAGTTAGAGTAAATGGGCTTGCAAATAGAGTAGCAACAAGCATAGAAATGCCAGGAAGAGACTTCAGAACTACATGGAGGCTCCGTGGAGAGTGGGGGGGAAGATAAAATGTGGAAAATGCACTTAGCCTATATGACATACAATGTTTGAGCAAAAATGCTTTAACAGTCGCCAGCACAGCAATACAAGCCACTTTCCAGACAGGAAGGCTGAGGTCAGTGAGCAGGAGAGCATTGCACAGGAGGTCGCTGGTCTCCAGCAAGAAGCTCTACAGCAATGCTGTCTCTGTAAACCTGAGGAGTGAGTATTCCCTCAGTGGAAAAGACACAGAGAGAATAGCAAAAGGATGAACTGAATGCTGCTAGCAAACATGGTGTTTAAAAAGGAATAAATCTACAGTTTCCCCACAGGCCCTAAATAGCCTAAATTAAGAGTTTGTCTTGAGTTTTTGTGCATATCTTTGCTGCTTCTTTTTTTTTTTTTTTTTTTCTTCATGAAATCATCTGGTTCAGCAGCAGTGAGTGTTATGCCAAGAAAAGAATACCTCAAATTCTTGCCCACAGCTTCTGGTTTTGGGGCAGTGAACTGATTTATCAAGTGACAAGTATAGAGATACAATAGTTTCATGGAGGTAGTTATAATGAAAAATGTCAAAGAGAACTCTTGGTTTATGTATTTTGGCTTATGTTAAGCATATTATAGTTACTGTGAATAACAGCCAATGTTATGATATAAAAGTGTGGCTTTTCTTGAAAACATGAGAGATACCTGCATTTACCAAAAACTTTAAAAGTCTAGTAATTACCAGTGCTGTCAACAGGTGAGTTTGGAAAGAATATAAAAATGTGAGGAGTTTGTTAAAAGAATAGGTGGAGACAAAGAATGAAGAATTTCAGGAATTAATTCTATTGAACAGGCATCATGATTTTCTTGGAAAAAAAATAGTTGTGGGACCATAAATGCCATTTCTTTGAAGCTCATGTTCTCTATGTCAATTGTGGCTGTTTCCTAATGAAAGAGAATAGACTTTTTTCAAATAAATCTGGGTGCTACCTTTGTTCTTGACTTTTTTTTATTATTTAAATATTTTTGGTTTGTGGATAATAAATTGAATGTATATGCTTATACATACTAGAAAGAAGAGCATCCTACTGGTGAATTGCTCTTTATACATCCTAACATAGCTTTATTTAAAAGCTTTAAAAATGTGATAGAGCTTGCAAGATCTGAGTTTGTAAAATCAGAAATTTTAAGTTTGTCCCAGATAATTTCAACTGGATATGTTGAAAAGTGGGGTTTAATGGTAACTGTGTGGAAGCTACTATGTTTCATATCCTGAGTATAATGCCATATAGTACAGAATAACCCTTGGGTCACTTGGGGTCAGCTGTACAGTCTGTGTCCCCTCCCAGCTCCTTATGCACCTCCAGCCTCCTTGCTGGCGGGGTGGGGTGAGAAGCAGAAAAGGCCTTGACTGTGTTTAAGCACACTCAGTGCTTAAACAAAAACATCTCTGAATTATCAACACTGTTTTCATCACAAATCCTAAACAAAGCCACAGAGTAGATACTGTGAAGAAAATCAAGCCCAAACCAGCACAATGGGATCATAAAAAACTGTTTTCAAGAGAGGAGAGGTAAAGATAAGGCCATTTTGAAAAAGCAGTAGAGCAGTAGGACAAAGTATCTTGGACACATGAGCAGTTTTGAGTATATAGACCCACTGTTACCTGCAGTTACAGTAAACCTTTATTGTTATGTTCTGTTTAATATAACAACCACAACACAAGTCTTTAAGTGCACAAGATGTATTTTCAATAACACTGTTTTTCCCGTTGTGAAATATGCTTTTTTAATGAACAGGCTGTTCGATTCACTCAGTTCATTTTGTGAACTCTTGACATATTTACTGCTGTTTGAATGCTGCTCTGGGGACACTTGATGTTTATTAGTGTTTTCACAGGCATTTCTAGTGAAGCACATCATGAGCAAAGTACAAAAAGCTCAAAGTGTGGGTGTGAATAAATACTAAGTACTTGTGCAGATGAGATCAATGCTGCACACAAATGTTTGCTTCTCCTTCTGTTCCAGCAGCATCCACTGGCATTCTCTACAGCTGAAACACTCAGTGACCAAGTGTTCACCCTGTTAGGAAGTTTTTGAGGTTTGATCACTTGCAGCAGTTCTAGTTAAGTTGGTAGAGAAAGCATTTTCATGTTCTCCCCAGTCTGCCCTATTTGCATTTACTTGGTACCAGCACTGGCATTACTATGATCCTGCAATTAAATACTTTAGAGGACTTCAGTTTCCTGGTTCTGTTGTGTTGTTGTTGAGGTTTGTTGTTAATCACATTAGTCCATGAATGGACTTCCTGGGGTGTTGAACAGACAGAGGTACGGAAGAAGTACAAAACGTGGTTGGTGTGGAAGGTAATGCTTCCTCAGAGGGCATCCATTGAGTGTCTCAGCCGTGTTGGGAAATCTGTGCCAGTGTTTTCACTTAACATTTTAGACCAGTGTAATTTGGCTTGGCTTCAAAACAGTCTAATTCCATCCATTCTAAGTGATTAGTTCCTGCCCTTCCTTTTTTTTTTGTCATTGCACATTTTGACTGGCATAGGGCTAAAGCAGAAAGCCTGACTATATTAGAATAATTTCCACCTAAGACATCAGATCAAATATCTCCTAATATATGTTGGAAGAGCATCAATTGATCTTCTTCATGTGCAGACAAATTTCCCATATAGGTTATTATTTTAAAAAGCTAAATTAATTCATTATTGGGGTGTGGGGCACAGCAAAGAGATCAGTGAAGACTTTCCAAAGACCTGATATGTTTTATTAGGAGTACTAGCTGTTACGGTACTTTTTCTTAGAATAAAAGATTTATTTTTTTTTTATTTGTAGGTTTTCACTGCTTCTTCTTAACCTGGAAGAATATTACTTTGAACAGCACACAGCTAATCATATTATAAATAAAGATTGCAAAGATGAGAGGTACAAAATTCTTAGATACCTTAATTTCCTGGAGTTATTCTAGGCTCATGTATCTTGAACACATGCTTAACTTTTTTTTTTTTTTTATTGTTCCTCGTAGAAAATTCAGAGGCTCCCTAAAAATCTGTTCAAAGTCACTTATTTTTGAACCAGATGACAATATCCAGCCCATTATCAAGGTAAGCAGTGCAAACTTAAATTTCTTGGTAACTTAAGATTCTCTTTAAAAAGCTTTTAAGAAAAACTCTGTATTTTTATAACTTGCTGCAGATACCGTTGAGAGATTGCATTAGTATAAAAGCCCCAGAAGATAATGAAGCCAATAACCCTTTCACACGGTATGTAAATCTGGGGTACTGTAATTATTTAACTTCCTTTAAAGCTAAAATGCCCATCATTTCAAATATCTTATTTACTTTTTAGGAATACATCTGGAGGGATTTCTGTTGTATGTAACCAGGTAAGACCTGCATATAACAGATTCTTGATGTATAAATGGGTGAGGTTACATAAATGAGTAAGCTTACGTTCATTAAAGGTATTTTTCCTCAAAGCTGTAGTCCAAGAGTGGGAAGTTAACTGAAAGTAAAACTAATTAGTGTCAAAAACTTAGCATTAATGTGAAGCGGTTGATGCTGGAAATTGCACGCTGTTAATGACTTCATTAATTCATTAATTCAATAAACTGAACTTTTTGCTCTGTGCATTTTATAATGGAGCTTAGGGAAACCTTAGAATTGAATGATAAAGGATGATAGACTGTAATAAAACTTGTTATTAATAATTTTTTAGTTTGGTCTTGGTATACTGCTTTCATCTACCTTCTTCAGCATGTTGTCGTAATGCCAAAGCCATCTCAGCCCCTGTGGTTCAGCTTTGTGAAAACTCTGGACTATGCTGTATCTCCACCAAATAGTTCTCAGAAGCTGTCCTAAAATATTGCCTTCAAGTTTCAGTCAAGACTTGTGATTGGGGATATTTTAATTCTTAAAGTTAACCAAGGGGGTACACTTTAAATTTTGATAAATTGCAGTTGATAGGTGTTCCAAAGCTGTAAAAGGTTTTTTAAAATTAAACGTTCATGTTTTCCTTTTGGGAAGAACAGAGTTGAGGTGGGAAATACAATTTTAAATATTCTTGCATATTTCTAAAATCTGTCTTTACCAATGTCCAAAATTGATAGCCTTGCTCAGTTACACACTGCAGCAGTCATAAACAAACTCAAGCATTTAATATTGTCTATGCCAGAGAAGTTTGTGGTTTGTGTGGAAGTAATCAGTATATTTAATTTAATTTTGAAGCTGATTCTGTAAAAAATACTCTGTAATCTATTTCTTGAGTTGGCAGGTTTTCTTGTGTACTGAGTAATTTTTAAGAACAGTATTTCTAACTGCTCCAGGCAATGCTTCCACCATGCGTCATTACTATATGTTCTGAAGAAGAAGTGATTATAAGAAACACCTTGTAGGAAAGAGGAATTAAGTTTTAAGATGGCAAATGTGGTTAGCACCCCCCACTCCTCTCATGTGTAGCTTGCCAGTCATCTTCCTGTCTCTGAGGAAGTGTTCTGAAATAGTTGGGTGACATCATAAATGCTGGTATTTTGTATAAAAGGCATATGGACTTCCAAGTGTCAAGTTGTCACTAGCTGTAATTATAAAAAATCATGATCTAATTAAAAGTATGCTTTTCAAGTAGAGTTTTGGCCTTGTAAGAAACTGCACATAGCGAACACTTGGGACATCTTAAACATCTTTGCCTTTTAGACTCAGAAAAAATTAATACGTAGCTGGATAAGCAGCTTTTCTTTATGTAACAGGCAACTTAGAACTAATGGCTTTAAAATATATTAAATGGGAATAATAATTTGAGACTATTTCAGTATATTTTCTTGAGATTAAATTGGGGGAAATCCTCCAAAATAGGAAATTAGTATAGTATGCTCAAGATTTTGCTCAGTTTACAAGTAAAAAAACATAAACCATTATGTCTACTTCTTATATACTGGAATGCTCAGTGTAGTTATCCTGCAGAAGAGAGATGAATGTAAAGCAAGTTTCTCATTTTGATTTCCCCATGTCCTGATTCAGGTCTGTACATGCTGATGTCAGAGGAAAGACCCTAGTTACCATTGGTTTTTAGTGTACAACTTAGAGGGGCATGCTGTTCTTAGAAGCTTCTATGCCTACCACTTGCTTTCCTCTAGCTGGATGATTCTTGGAGTGGCTGTGTGGTGAAGGTTGGCTCTGTTGTCAGCCAGTGGGAATGGAGAAGGCTCCATATAGCAACCAGAAGGATTCTGGATAGAGAGGATGGTACACGTCCATTTTGCAAGTTTAGTGCTTGCCTTTGGTTTGAGGCTGCTGCCATGATGCCTTGGAGTGTAGAACCACAGATGTGCTCCCTGTAGGAAGGAAACTGAGGCGCAGAAAGGACCTGTGTTCAACTAACTCTCTTGGGGCAGGAGTAGACACAGTCAGTTATGCAGTCCAGTGTGTTTTGTTTAGTTCAGAACCAATCCTGAGCTTAGGTCTGAGATTTAGCAAGTTTGAGCCTTCTCTACAAAAAGAGAAAAACCACAATTTATTTCTGACTTGTCACTTTCAGATGGTGGATAGTAAGGCACAGTGTACAAAATGAGTGTGCTAGCAGACAAGCCTTTTTATAGGAGTTGAGAATGTTCTGACGAAAGAAAGTAGTTTTATGTGGGTTTTGGAGAGGAAAGATGTTCTCAGATATGAGGCTAGCACTGGAGAAATAAAACTGTTCAAAAGCATGGTATTGGATGAGGGAGGAAATCTGGTGTTCATTGCGATTGGAGCTGGAAGCAAAACGTTTAGCAGCAGAAGAAGGGCATTCATTTGAGAAAGTTTGCACAGTGTATGTTGTGGGTTGCCAGTCTAGGGTAATTCCTGTTTGGACAGAACCTTGAGCCACTAGAAGAGGGAGAGGATCTGACCCGCTGAATGTAACTGGGTGTATTTGCTTTAGTATTGCAAGTCCTTGAAGTCCTTGAAGGTCATATGATTAGGATAAAAGCCCACTAATCAACTGTATAAGTAAGCCTCTGAACTAAATTGAACTCTTGCCCTCCTTGCATTTGGCTGATGTAAAAGCTCATTGTTTTTCTGTAGTTTATCTGGGGTAGTTAAAGCAGGATATTACAACTCAGTGTTTTGCTTGCTTAAACTGTTTTTAGCTTTGTATTTACCAGTACTTCTGATTAGTTTTATTATTTTTTAAGGTGTGAATATGTAATGTCTGTTACTCTTTCAGGTTTTTCTCATTAAAGAAAGAAATGTTATTGCACCCTATAAAACAGTAAGAGTAAGTATGTATTTTTTCACTGTTCTTAGAAAACTAGAGTTTTGTAAGGATTTATGTTCTTATTTCTGAAAGAGTAAGATAATTATCATTTGAGGAATATGACAATAAAGCTTTAAAAAAAAAGTAATTGCATATTGAAAAAACATGTCAGAATTCTTCTGTGATGGCTTTCTGATACTTCTTGGAGGACATGCTGCAGAATTGACACTTGCTATTTACGTTGATGTGCAGCTCTGTGGGCTCAACAGAGCTGTCAGCTGGCTGCTGTGTACAGTGGGCACTGCATCCTGGCTGAGTGGCTTCCCCTCAGTTCTGCTCAGACCTGAGGATGAGAGATTGCTAATTGGTATTTCCCAGCTGAGTGTTTCTCATTTCAAAGAAATGGCAGATAAGGCTGCTCACAACAGAAATTGGAGCTTACTCCTGGTTGTTTTCTGCTGATGTCAGAAAATGTTAGAAACATCAGAATTCTTCTGCTGGTGGGCTCGGTCTGCTCCAATTCTGAGCCTGGAGGCTTCAAGGCATACAAGTAAGGGCTCTTTGCTTAAATTGTGAGATTAGTTAAGACATAAACACAAAATAAAAATTCAGTTAATTAACATATTGCCCAAGAATTGGAGAAGACAGAATTATATTTCTTAATGTATTTGTTCAAGTAAGAAATTTGAAGAATGTCCATAAATTTGCATTATAATCAACAGCAGAGAGGCAAGAGAGGATCTCTGTTCTTTCAACAACAGCTTGGGGTTGGTTTTGTGATTAGATCTGCCTTTAAACTAGGACTTTAATTTTTTTTTTCTTTGTTTGTTTTATTCCTGTAATTCTTCATGTGTTGAACCTGTTTTGTCATCTAGTCTTTCCATGATCTCTTTTCCAGCCATGTGCAAGATTTATTAAGTATCACACAAATACCTTATCCCATTTCCAACATAGTGAAAAACAAAAGAATCAGAAGAGCTGCTTGGAAAGCTTTTCACTTCATTTTCTCCTGACTTATGATTCATCCACAGCTAAAACATTTCTGACAGTTAACCATTACAATTTACTTTGCTAAAGTGCAGCTATGTTTCTGCATTTTTAAACAAGAAATCTAGTCCACCTTCAGCCTTTTCTGATTTTTTTCTGTTGCTGCTAAATATCTTCTACTTGAATTGTTACCATTTCCATATATGTCACTGAGTGCTGGAATTGAGAAATACATTTTATCTTCCATGTATTTCTTTGATTGTTTCAGATCAGTTACAAAATACTGAGCTGTTGTCTTTGCATATTGCTGGAGAGCTACAGAGACAACTGTTCACTAAAACTTCCACATTGTTGGCTGTAAGCAATCCTTGTCAACCACTTACTAGGATTTCTGAGAGCTGTGTTTTTTTCCTGTTGAAGGAAAATGATGCTCTGGGTGAAATGTTACAAGACTTTTATCTAAATTGCTACTGAATTTCATGTCTCCCTATGATCCAGTTCTATTTGCTTTTCAAAGCATGCTTTCCTCTTGCACTGCTGTTAGTTCAGCTCAGATCACATACATTTCACTGATGATCATCTAGATTTTCGTGTCTTCCTTCCTTCAGTTTAAAATTTATCCAGTTGTATCTACTGACCAATATCTTGTAGTAGTCTTACTGATCACTTGGTTGGTTTTTTTAATGTCTAGCCTAAGAAATCACATAACCCTACAGAAACACATTTGATACCTTTTTATACTACATTCAGGGCTCGTGAAAGGATCCAACAACCTTTGCTAAATATGAATTGTGTGTAAAGTTAGTACCAGTTGATCCATACACATACTTTTAATATATTTAAGTTAAAACCAGAAATATGCACTATAAAATGACATTTAGGAAAGCTGGGAAAACTTTTTAGGGGAAAAATAAGTATTCCACATATGCTAGGTGATGTGTTAGTGAGGCTTTTGTAAATGACTTGTCAAAATAGGCTGCGATTGGATTTGGGATCTTTTCAGCTCAAAACTATTTATGTAGATGTCAATGACTAACTTTTTCAGCCTAATGTTTAAAGATTTGATGGACGTGTGTCTTTCATCTATAAGAAATACAGTAGCTGCTAAAATGTAACATGTAATTTGCTAGTTCTATATTTACATGTATTAAAAATAGATATTAAAATAGCTGATATTAAAGTAGGTACTCCTTCTACATTTACTGGTGTTTGTGCTACGTTAACTTGTTCACTTCAAAGCTGTTGTGCTGTATTGTATTAAACCGCAGACAAAGTACTGTGCAGAGAGTTCTCCACAGGGAAGATATATTTGTAAAGAGAAAAATATCAAGTTTTACATCTGCTTTGAGATATAGCACAATCTTTAATAGCATCGTTTTACCTGGTTGTAGAGTTTTATTATTTAGGGGTTTTTATTTTAGTTTAGTTTGATTCTATTTTTTTTCTGCTGAATTATATTTGAAATTCGTTTGTAGTAAAAGTACTTTCAATTTTAGGGTAGAACAGAACACTTATTCCAACTGGATGTTGCTGGGAAAGTAGGAGATGTTGTGCAAACTCTGCATCAGGTATTTGGTTATTTGATATCCCTGCATAGTTCATCACCTCATCTTTTGATTTTTCATGTAGAGCTTTATTTGTTCTCAAGATGAAAATCTTGGAGTATCTATTTTTAAAATGTAAGATCAAACACAGCAGCTAGTTCTGACAACTTTGTAAGCAACCCTTATTAGCTTTTAGTATGCAAGGCGGTAGCATGCTGACAAAGTTGTAACATGGCAGTAGCAGTGAACAAATATGTCCTGCTTTAAAAAGAAATAGTAATAGATCTTTTAGTATGCTGTCACTAAGAGTGCTAAAGCCCCTCCTGTTTCTGTTGACTTCTGAGCTGTGTGGGACATCTCTGTGGTATTTCACTTAAAGCTCGTTGTTTAGCTTTACAGGGCTTCTTGTCTAGATAAGATGGGAGATCAAGCTGCCATGGTAAGTACCTGATTATTTGTAATATCCCTGTTTAATAATCAAATTGTGATGTCACTGTTTAATAATTAAGTTCTCATTGTATTTGAATCAGAGACCATACTAATTTTTCTTTCCTTCCATGTTAGATAACTGCTATATTGCAATCACGCTTGGCTAGAACTTCATTTGATAAAAACAGGTACTTTTCTAATAACTTTCTCCTGGGAAACCATTTTCGTCTTGTTGGTTGATTAGTCTACTGCACTGATAGTTAGATGGCTGGTTAAGTCTGTGTAAAGTTCTCTAATTCGGAGAGTTAGCTTCTTTGTGTTCGGAAGCACCTGGAATGGAGAGTGGGAAATTCTGTGTTGTGAAGATGAATGTGTTACTTTATCTCCAAAATGTTTCATTTATCTGTGAATTTATTGCAATTGGGCATCAGTATATGCCAAATAAAACTACAGTTTTAGAAAAATCAACTGGCCTGCTGCTCTGAGACTGGAACAGAATGTAGTAGTGTTCCTTTCTGGAGTGCCTGGTAAAGTGGAGGTCTTAACAAAGAACTTCTTCCTGTGTAAAATAGGCTTAGTGAAGTCCCCATTCTGATGTCCCAAGGCTATAAGCTAACCGAAACCTTTCTAAATAATTTAAGGGTGCCTCTACCAAAGTAAGAACTGGAGGTAAACTTACTCCTTTTCTTCACTTGTAGATTTCAAAGCATTTCTGAAACGCTGCATATGGAATGTAAAGCAGAAATGGTGACGCCACTGGTGACTAATCCAGGGCATGTGTGCGTTACTGATGCTAACTTGTACTTCCAGCCTCTTAATGGATATCCTGTAAGTGCCTCATAGATGGTCTTGCATACAGTGTGAGCACGCTGCCCTGGGAGTGGACAGTTTTAATTTTCTGTATTATTTCTCTGAAATGCACGTAGAGCACATCTCCAAGAAGACTATTTTCACCTGTATTTAGAAGGTCATTAGTTTTCCTCTGATCTCTGATGCATTCAGTGTATCACTTCTTCTGAGGCTTCATTCTAACTTGCTTTAAAGTTTACCTCCTACTGACAAAGCACAAAATGTCCTTTGCTCATTCTCTATTAATATTTGAACATCACTGCTTGTAACATTTCATTTAAGATAAATTTCTCAATCTTAGTCTGATGCTGTTCCAACTTAGTGAAAGCTTTATATACATGGAGTTTACTTTGGGAGCTCTTAGCTAGGTTTTCTATTAAACTGATCATTTCTTTTTCTAGAAGAAAACTGACTGCATGTTGCAGATGGATTACTGCTTTGGAACTTTGTCATAGAAATAGCAGTGATGGTTTTAGCAGGCCACTGACTTAGCTATGATTTTGTGAAATACCTTCAGTATGGACATGGCAGTAGAACAATCACCAGTAAACTTGAATTCTCAGATTAATCTTTTCTTTCCACTTTGCTTGCCAGCATGTGAGATTGCATCAGCAGCCCTGGTGCTGCTCCAGCTGGGTGTGACTGGTCCTGCAGGCTGTTGAAGCAGTCTGGCCAGGAATGAAGTACCAAGCTAGACCCATCCTCTAATCCCTATGCTGTGCTACTAGTTCCCTCCGCAGGACTGATGACTGGAGCACGTCTCTAGTGCTCTCATCCACTGGTACCCTGGGGGGGAAGAAAGGAATCTGCCTAACTTTGAGTGCCCTAAGGACAAGGAAAAGATGAGTGAAAGATTCAGTGGATTCTGGAGACTCAGACACAGGGAAAATAAAGGGAAAGCTCTGAGTGTTCTGAAGGGATCATTGAGTTAGAGAGATCATGTCTGTGATGAGAGGAAGGAATGTTTGCAGCTAGTGCAGAGAATGGAAAAGGGAATTGGAGAAAGTGTTTGACAAAGGAGGAGGAATTTGTGGGATAGAATTTTTAGCAAGGCCTTCTGCAATAGGTCAAGGGTAATAGTTGTTAACTAGACCAGGCTAGATTCAGACTAGATAGAGAGAAAAAACAAGTTTTTTACAATGGGGATGGTAAAACACTGGTAAAACAGGTTGTCCGGAGAGGTGGTAGATGCCCCATCCCTGGAAACATTCAAGGTTAGATGGGTCTGGTTAAAGATGTCCCTGATCATTGCACTGGGGTTGGACTAGATGGCGTTTAAAGGTCCCTCCTACCTGAATTATTCTGATTCTGACGTGCTGGAAGTAAGTCCAGGCGAGGAAAATGGTTTCAGTGGGATAGCGGTGCCATTCTGGTTCCACCCGCCAGGTGGCACCCTTGGCACAGTTTGCCCAGCAGGCAATGGCTCCCGTTTAGTACAGTTCATTGTGTTATTCTTCTCTCGTGCATGAGCATCCTTACTGGCCACAGACTCGGGGATAACACACTGCGGCTTGTTTATTCCTCAACTGCTTTGCTACTCAGGCAAAAACCAACAGCAAAGACAAGCTTCCTCTTTTTAACATAACTGCTTAGCACCACTATTCTGCTGCTAAAATGACATGGATGGATATTGTTTTCATATTGCTATATCTATAGTCAAGAAAGACTTCAGATTGTCTGAGGAGGGTAAGGCAGAAGAATATAAACCTATTATAATGTCTCCATTTTTCCCCCTCCCTCATCCCCCACAGAAACCAGTAGTACAAATAACGCTGCAAAATGTGCGTCGTATCTATAAAAGAAGACATGGGCTGATGCCACTGGTAAGATCAAGAATTTATTTAATTTTAATGTCTTCCTTTGTATATGGTTTCTTAAAGTGACCTACTGAAACAGTCGTTAGGTAAAAACCATGATGTTCTTAAAAACTCTGTATTAACTAGTGAAATAGTACTCAATGATCCTTTCTAGTTTAAGTGTTTTCTTTTCCTGTGTTGTCAAAGAGATAAAAACAGAGTGAATTCTGACAAGGATGAAAAACTTCTTTCATAAGCAGTCAGTATTAAGGGAGAAGGTTGGACCATCAGGAAGCAATTCCTCCCATTTATCTCAAACACCTATCACAGGATAGAATGAATTTCTCTCTCCTGATGTATTTTTCCTGGATTGATTAATGGAGGAGGTTTAGTCACTGCTTCATATTGAGACTAATGTGGAGTGATGAGTCCCACTGTAAATGACTGAGGAATGACAAGAATTCTGCAGTGAAACCTCAGTTGTGTGCTTTCTGTGTTAGCACTGAAATGTTAGTCTTGTAGAAATTTTATTTTCCTCAAAACACATTTAAACCAAATATACTTTTTTTTTGCCTACGTGAATGGAGTGATGCAAAGAATTAAATGTCTATTACCTATGCTTAATCAATCCAGACAGAGCCAATCTATTGGCTTGGTGTAAACTGAGTGCTGTTATGATTGGAAATAGAAAATTTATTTTGTTGGATTTTATGGGCAAAACTGCTACCCAGTATAGACTCATAAGTCTTAGATATTAGTAACTGGAACATTCTGCTAAAAAGCCCAAGTACTACAGCTTGTCAATAATTGCTCTCATTTGTTTTCCTCTCCCCTTTAACTTTTCAGGGACTTGAAGTATTTTGCACAGAAGATGATTTGTGTTCTGACATCTATTTGAAATTCTACAACTATCAGGATCGAGATGAGGTCTATTTCCTTATTGCAACATATATAGGTTTGCAGTATTTATTTATTAATGTAGTGTGTAGTACCGTGTGAAGGGAAATTTGTCTGGATTTTGCTCTGTTGATGTGTGGGAAGAATGAGAAGAATAAACAGATGTATAAACTGTAACAATTTTTAATAGAAAAATAAGCAAAGATCAAAATGAATGTTGTGAAATGGCATCTGTTTGGTTGTGTTTGAGCTGAGTGGAAGCTGAGGTGGCATTACTGAGGTGAAACTAATTCTTTTGATTTGCAACTTGATATGCACTGTCATTTAACAGCCCTCTTTCCCCTCCACTTCAAGAAAAAAATCAAACCAAAAATCAAACAAAGGAAACAAACAAAGCCACAAAACTCTATCTTCAAAGCAGGGGATAAACAAGATCTACACAGCTAAATTGTGTTTTGCTGAAAAAATAGAGACTAGCTTATGTGTGCATCCCCCAGGCCCTCAGTTAAGACCCTACTGAGAAACTTCTGTAATAGGTGGATTTCCAGTGCACACATAAATACCTGAACTTTCCTCAGTCTTAGAGTGGTTGATGAAAATTATCATTCTGAAACAGTTAAATTCTCATTTCTATTAAATCTTATATGCATTAATTCCTAGAAAGTAATGAATGTTTTTTGCAGATTGTAAACAGAAACTTCCTAAAATGTGTGTGGCCTGGAAAAAAGGGAGAAAAAGGCTGAGTTTTTCTGTAATTTGAAACCTTGAAACTCATATTTACTGCCAATATTGAAAATGTTTATGTAAATTTTGTGCTATTTTGTTATTGTACCAGGACTCTAATTCTGTCAATGAATTGACCTAAATATCAGTTGACATTTCCCTCCTGCTTTGCAAAGAAAAATGGAAAAGCCATGAAGGAATGATAACTTTCCTTGAGAATTGTTTTAGTCTTTTAGATTTTTCTTTGAAAAGGAAATAGATTCTGACATCATTTTCTCTGTATTGAAATACAGAGATGTTGTACTGCATGCTGTTACCCTGCTTCAGACATTTTTCCCTGGATAATTTTCTAAGGTGAAATTTCAAGGTATAGATGAAAAATACTGATGATGTTGGAGCTTAGTAAAATCGAAAAAAGGATGAGCCATTTCTCTAAAAGTGCTTGTAGCACCTTGACATCTCTCTCTGACAGCAGAAGAGCCTCTCTTTGAAGGTGCTAGCACTTCTTATTTGTAGAATTTAAAGTACTAAAGTGAAGGAAAGGTTGGAATATGTTTTTCTACGCTATGCTTAGCTAAAATAGAGGCCTGCCGTAATCTAATCCAAGTTTGTTTCTTGCCATCATGCCATGGTTGCAGTCCTTCAATTCTTCTATTTCAGTCATTTATCCAAGTGCTGTATACTGAACCAATGGAAAAAAATTTAAAAATAAATAAATAATCCAGTTTTCCAGCAGCATACCTTGACCTTACAGCTAATAAGCAGAGAGTAGTGCAGTTTGAATTTCTTGAGCTCCTGCCTATACTTTAAAGAGAACTCCAGGTGCATAATTCTTACTTTCTTGAGTATGGGTCTTTTCCTCTACTCTCTGTTTCAGTGGTTCTGAAATTAAATCCTGTTCATGTACATACATGACTTCTTTCCACAAATTATTGATAGTGGGTGTCCTTGGCTGCAGTAGGAAAATACATTTATTTTTTTTCTTCACTCTTAACAGGACTACTTCTAGAAATTTGAAATCTTAAAGGTTGCCAGATTGCTGAGAGAGTTGTTCATCGCCTGCAAATATTTTTTTCATTCCTACTTAAATATTCATCCATTTTTACTGTGTTTGGTTTCAGAACTCCTTCTTTACGAGTTTTTTTTTCCTGGCCAAATGCGATTTAGGCCCATTTGCAGATATTAAAAAGCTATGATAATTATGGAAACACAAAGTTGCCAATTAATTCTGACTTGTTCTGTTAAGAAACTATGCCCTTAATTATTTTATAACATTTTGCATAATGTTAATCATGGTATAATTTGGGGGTCAAACTCCAAACCTCACAACTCTTAATGTTTTATTTTATCTTAGAAAATCATATTGCAGAGCACACAGCTGAGAGTTATATGTTGCAGTGGCAGCGAGGACATATATCAAATTACCAGTATCTTCTCCATCTCAACAACCTGGCTGATAGAAGCTGCAATGATCTCTCCCAGTATCCTGTATTTCCTTGGATCATAGCAGACTACTCTAGTTCAGTGTTAGGTATGTGTATACAAAAAGGCATGTTAGTGCATCGTGACCAGCCTGAAATGTGTGTGGGGGGGGGCTTTTACACTGCATAAAGTTCATGTTACATCAAAATGAACCCAGATTTAGTGATTTTAGATGTTTTCTTATGAACTTACTATTCCCCTGTAGCTTAGGGGACAAAATACCTCACCTTTTTCTGTTAAGAATTGCACTCCTCAGATACAGAGTAGGTACCAAACATCTGCTTGGTTGCTTTGCAAATCAGCAGTACTGAACATTCAAAGACTTTCTGAGATTCTTCTAAATGGAACAGAACCAGTAAAATTACTTTCTTTTTTTTTTAACAAGTTATATGTACTGAAATGTGTAGAATCCAGGTGTTCTTTTATAATTCTTATCATTGCAAATTGGATGCAAGAGGCTGACAAGGCTTGTGCGTAAATAGACTCCTTGATTAAGGGTATTAATACAGTTTGTGTTGGGAGTTTGTCCTTCTGAAGATTATGTCCCTCTCCAAGAAGCAGAGTAGGGGAATCTCATGGTATTCATCAGCACCTGCTCAATCTGATTTTATGGTGGGACTCAGCTGTAGCCTGACAGAATGGTTATTGAGTAGGAAGATGATGATGGAGCTGCTTTTGTGCCTTTGGTATTAGAACCTTGACTATGTGATACTATTTGTAATAACTGTCCCATATATTAACTATTAGTTCTTAAGCAAGAGGTGTGAGATGCTCTGTACTTGGAAGGAAGATGAGTAGCCACTTACAGTATGACTTTATGGGATTGCAGTTGGTAGGGAGAAAGAAAATTACTGGAGGGATTCTGTGTTGGTTTTTGTTTGCTTTGTTGCTGCTTGAATAGGTTGGGGTTGTTTTTTGTTTGTTTTAAAATATTGATTAGAGTACATTAACATCTAGCAGAATGCTTGGAGTCTATAACCATGGATTTGTTTTTTTTTAGATCTGACAAAGCCTGAAACATTTCGTGACCTTAGTAAACCAGTTGGTGCCCTGAATAAGGAAAGGCTGGATAGACTCGTGGTATGTGTATCTTGGCATTTATATGCTGAACATTCTGGGCCTTGTACATATTGGCAACAAAATAAGCTTTGTTCAGCAAGCTTTGGGAATTATGCCTTATGAATTATTATATCTAAAGTTAACTATAAACCTTATCAGAAGCAAACATACTTCTAACCCTTCCACATTTATTTTCCACCTTAATTGCATCAGTACTGGTTTTGTCAGTATTAATTTAAAATTATTTGAATCCATTTCCTCTCTCTTACTACTGTTTCATATGTTTATGCTTTTAAAAGTTTTGCCTTACTTTTGAAATAATATCCCCAAATCCATTTGACCATATGTATATGGTGGCACTGGGATGCTATAAACATACATAGATTTTTGAAACTTCAAAATCCATGCATTTAAATGTGTAATGTAAAACACATGTTTGAAAGAAATAAATAAAGTAGTAGAAATCGTAAGTATTTCCATTTAAGAAAAAGTGAATTTGAGGGAGAGTACTTCAAAGGGAGGAAATTTGGATCCATGGAGGTCAGAGTACTAACTTGAAAATAATAGTGCACCATGTTTTTCTGTTTCTCAGGGTAGGCAGGCTTTGCTTTCATAAGCTGTCGAACACATAGTTAGAGACTTAAAAGGTCCTCAGTTGCTTGGCTTTTAATTATTTGTTTAAAAGTATTGTCTTCTATGGAAAGTTAATTATTCCAAAATATTTTACAGAACATTAGGAAAACTATTGCCAGAGTTACTCCACTATATTGATAAAAATATTAAAATATTTCAAAATCATATAGCTTCCTAAGGTTGTGGAAGGTAAGAATATGAACAATATTGTGTTTACATAACAGTATAGAAAATCCTCCTTCTAAGATCTGACTTTCCTCAAACTGTTATTGGCTTCATGCTTACTGCAGTAAAAGTAATTATGTTTATATTATGATACATTTTACAGCAATGCATTGGAGCTTCAGACAGGAAGGAGTCTTCCAGGTTGATGGAAGTCAGTATGTTCTTCCATACTCTCATTAAAATTCATGTAAAAGACAAAAAGGAAGCATTTGTTTGCACTTGTTTGAATTTGAGTCGCTGCGGTTCTGTGTTAAAATGAGAGAGTTAAAAAACACTGAAAACCTGGTAGTTCTGGATGATCAGCTATAACAACTATTTTGCTATATTGATTTCCTGCTCTGATTAAAGCTGCATGGTTATTAGAACTTAAGAGTTTGTTTTGTCATTAGAAGAAAAATTGGGGGTGGTCCTAATCTGTGTCTTTAAAAAGAAACTGTGTGTGTGTGTTCAGTATTGAGGGAAAGCAGGAGTGCTAATTTGAAACAGACGTTTCTTTCTTCTTCCCATGTTGCAGACACGTTATCAGGAAATGCCAGAGCCCAAGTTCATGTATGGAAGCCATTATTCTTCTCCGGGTTATGTTTTGTTTTATCTCGTTAGAGTTGGTAAGACACCTTTTATATACTCTCTGAGCAGACAGTTACTTCCCAACAGACAAGGTTTGGAGCAAGCTGATGCTGTTTTTCTTTCTCCTAAGCTCCAGAATACATGCTCTGTCTGCAGAATGGAAAGTTTGATCACGCTGACAGAATGTTCAACAGGTTTGTTGACACTTTGTCTATAACTAGGCTGGTTTTGTTTTCAAATATGCATCAATGGGGAGTGCAAAGCCTTAAAAAAAATTTTTTCTAACAAACGTGTGATTGATCTGTATTATCTAGTATTGCAGAAACCTGGAAAAACTGTTTGGATGGTGCAACAGATTTCAAAGAGGTAAATGGCTGGAAAATTATTCAAATCTTCTCATCTATGCTTAGCTTTCTCATCTACTGTTGATTTGAGAGAGTTGGTTGGAGTGTGTTGTTTTTGTTGTTTGTGCTTTTCAGTTGTGTATGTTTGGTTTCTTGGATTTTTTGGGGTTTTTTAAAGGCTGATGATTACATTTTATGAATCCTTTATTAACTGTATATTAATCCTATATCAGCTCCATATTTTCTTGTCTGTGCCTGCTTTCTGGCTTTTAGTTTAACAGAAGTATAATTGTGAATGGTGTTGGAAATACATGGGAAGTACCAGAGTGTGGATTAAGGCTGAAAAAATGCAATTTTATGTATTGTGTGCTGGAATCTTATAAGGATTTGGGTGTATTGCAACATTACATCTGGAGAGGTTAAACTGTAGAAGTAGTAGTATCTTGAGTTTTTGAATCTTGAGAAACCCTAACTTGTAGAATATGTTGAGAATAATAAACTGTCACATAGTAAATACTGTTTAACTCCTTTATCAAAGAAACATTATTAAATAAAGTGATGCTTTTTTAAAAATAGTCCACAGTTAATGGTTAGATATGGTGGTATTTAAATAATTGATTTAAGCTCTGAAACTTCAGTCTTAATTTTAGTTTTCTTCTCGATTTTAATCTTGACTCTTACTTGATGTCTTAAAAATGAGAAGGTAGCTGTGCAATGAGAGTTCTAAAGATACTCATAGATATTATGGATTTATATATCACACGTTACTTGTTAAAAATGTGTGCCACTCCAACTTTAGCAATTTAGCTCAGAGAACTGTCTTGTAGGGAAAACCTGGAAAACCTGCCCAACTTTAGGGCTTGACATATGATCTTTAATAACTTTCTTTCCACTGAATGATCTATTTAAGTGATCAAAACTAAGCTAATACCAAAACTTGATTGTTTTTTGTTGTTGGTTTTTTTTTTTATTCCAGTTGATTCCAGAATTTTATGAAAATGATTCAAGTTTTCTAGTAAACAGTTTGAAGTTGGACTTGGGAAAAAGGCAGGGTGGAAAGATGGTTGAAGATGTAGAGCTTCCACCTTGGGCATCAGGTAATAATAGTCAAACTTCTGGTATTTTTAATTAATTCAAGATTGCTGGAATCATGGTTCTTCCTTAAAAAACGTCCATTCCAATTTCTTCTAAATGAATTCTTTCTTTAAAACATTGACATAACTAAAAGGTGCTTTTAATTTTTATAACAAAATCGAGGTTTAGCATGGGGAGTTTGCTTGGCTTTTCAAGAAAGAGGAGGAAGGGAGATGGATACCAATATTGAATGGGATATTTTCTCCTTTTATTAACCTTTCTCTTGGCAGGTCCTGATGACTTTCTTCAGAAGAGCCAAGAGGCTTTAGAAAGTCCATATGTATCAGAACATCTTCATGAATGGATTGACATCATATTTGGCTACAAGCAGAAAGGAAGTGAAGCAGTTGCAGCTCACAATGGTAAATACACATTTATAGAGCTAGCAAAAAAATAAAAAGGATGCTTCAACTAGGCAGGAATGGTAAATCACAACATGTCTGTAATGCTTATTTTGCTTTGAGTGTTCGTAACTGTGCTTTGAACACTTGATCTTTATTTAAAATAGTGACTTAGCTGGTAGTATTGCCTTCATGGTGATTTGCATCTTTGAAGCTGTGCTTCAGGGGGCAGACAAGATGATTCTTGTAGCATTGCTGGGAATAGCTTGCATGTCACAGTGTGGCAATTTAGTATGGAATTAATGTTTCAAAATTAAAAATGGGAACCTGCAGGGTCTCCAAATAAACATGTATTTAACTCTCCTCCACTGTAATTTCAGTGAGAGAATTTCAGCGCAATTTCCCCCTCCTCCTGAGAGAATTGGCAAGGGAAAGAATGGCCTAATGGGCTCCAGGTCTTTAGGAGCAGGAATGAAGGACAAAGTCTGTGTTGGTTTGTCCTTGTATACATACATAAGACTGCAAGTGAGACGTTTCACTGTTTGCAGCCTTACTCTGAACATGTATCTCATCACTCTGAGCCCTTACAAAGGGGGGTGGTGTCATGTGACTGCTGTGTAGATGTGTTTATTTTCACCTAATAGTATTACCAGTGATTAACTTATTCATCAGTCTGATGTTTTAGATATGTATGTTACTACCCAATAAGGAAATGCCCTCTTGGTAAAAAAAGACTAGCAGATCAGATTTTTAGGATGTCTATTCCAGAAGCCCTGATCCTTTTGAAGGACTACAAGTAACAGCTAATATTGAGATAATTTGCACTTAACAACATAGAATATGTTTAGGAGAAAACCTTCCTACAATAGTGGTGAGGGTAGGAATAAGCAAGTCCTCATTTTGGTACTCAGCACTTTTTACTTCCAGGGTAAGGTAGTTTAGATAGTAAGATTTGTTTTGCTGAGTGGTGGGGTTTTTTTGGGTTTTGGGTTGGACTTTTTTGTTATTGTTGTTGCTTTTTTTTGGTTGGTTGGTTGGTTGGTTTTGGTTTTTTCTGTTTGCTTGGAGGAGGGATTGGGTTGTTTTCCTGTTCGTTTCTTTTCAGTGTACTTTCTCAATGTGTCCTTAACGTATGATTGGCTGTGTTTTAGAATTTCAGGGTTTTGCATCCAGTCATACTGTGAGCATAAGTGTCAATTATAACGTACCACAGACTTTAAATACAGTAAATCAGCATATAAATTATGGCACCTATTTTTTCACCTCTCAAAAGAGAGCAATAATGAGAGCACTTTTTATGCATAATGTGCTGCTTCTGCTGCAGTAAGGAATTTTATTAGCATAATGAATTGCAGACACTTAAGTAGATAAGAGAGGCAGAAGGGATCTGTGTGTGAATGAACTTACGTCAAAGTAAATATTCTGAAGTAGAGCCCCAAAGTCATTTGCATCATGGCAATTCACCTGGAAAGGTGAATACACAAACCTTTCTGATCATTCTTTATTACTTTCAGTTCCTTGTCTAAAAATTAACCAGAGATCCAGTTATGCAACTCTGCTTGCTTGGTTATTTACTTATTTGTCTATTTATTTATTGGGGTATTTAATGAAGTTTAAATAAGTGTTTCTTCCTTATGAAAGTACTGATTTCTTCTAAAACTTTCTAAAAGTCTCTTAGAAATCCTAAACTTTTTTCAGGTGAAAAAATCCAGGAGTAAAATGTAAGACCTCAAACTCTAATGCCTGCTGAAATAGCTTATTTGTGAGTAAAAAATGCAGCTTTGTTTATAGGAAGACAAAAAAAATGAGCCTTGTATATCTACATTGTACAAATAAACTTTTTTTTCCAGTGTTTCACCCATTAACTTATGAAGGAGGAGTGGATTTAAACAGGTAATTAACAAGAATCTGAATGTTTTTGTTAAAGCAGTTAGCTAAGTTTCTCAGTATCTCTCCAAGTTCTCTGCTGGCTGTAGAAGGGCTCTGTACATGAATGGTGTTTCTCTTCCATTTTATACTCCCAAATATGCAGAGAACCAGCATCATGTTCTCAGTTTCAGCTTGCATTGAAAGATTGTTACTTGAGCATTTCTTCAGTCTGGCTTTCATGAAATTGCTTCATTTTTTCAGTCATTGGGAATATTGTCATTTTACATAAAGAAAATTACGAAGCTGTTATATGATTGTGAATCTGCAGTAAATCAGTTCTATAAGAATGTGTGATGGCCTATAGTGCTGCAGTAACTGCACATGCAGGCCCATGCCTTCAGGGGAGGGGAGGGAAAAATAGTACTTGCCTCCTTGGCTTAAATATCTATCTTGTTTTGTAAAGTATTATGGACCCCAATGAAAAAGTAGCTCTGCTGACACAAATCCTGGAGTTTGGACAGACGCCAAAACAGTTGTTTACAACCCCTCATCCTCAAAGGATAATTCCGAAATTGAAAAGCTTGTCTCGAACATCTAGTCACAGCATTTCCATAGCTGAGTCTCCAGGTAAATGTTTAATAGATAAACTGACAATGTAAAGGATTTGTAATTTTGGGTAGTATCTTTCTCCCACAGGATCTCATTATACAACTCTCTTGGCTACTTTCCCTGTAAGCCAACTCAAGATAAATCCATGAACTAAATCTTAAAGAAAAATGAACTAGACCAGTTTCAAATTTGAAAATACAGATGTTGGCCTGTATTTTGCCTTCTGTTCCAGTGGTGTCCTCTGGGACTGTTCAGCCTCTGCTTCTGAAGCTATAAGAGGGCTGTCATCCCTGGCCCTTTCTGACATTGCAAATTCAAGCTGATGTGACAACAGTTGCAGTGACCATACCTGCAGGCATTTTAATGATGTAAAAGATTTGTTCGAGTTTTTAACAGGAATGTCTTAAGGGTAATCAATTAATTGGCTTGATTAAAGTAAACCCTAAGAACTTAAATTAAGCATCCAAATTTTTTTCCCTTTTCCATGACCTGAATGAAAATCTGAAGGGAATTTTTTTTCCCCCTACATACTGTAGGGCCAGAGTTGATTGAATAACTTTCTTCAAGGAGAGGATTGTAATGCCCTCACAGACTTCTGTCA
The DNA here is from genome assembly GCA_013396875.1 of Vireo altiloquus. Classification (NCBI taxonomy): domain Eukaryota; kingdom Metazoa; phylum Chordata; class Aves; order Passeriformes; family Vireonidae; genus Vireo; species Vireo altiloquus. The sequence goes on along the minus strand of VZRF01001307.1, from coordinate 348,068 downwards.
AGGCAGGACTTTTACCATTTCTCTGAAACTAAGATGCTTTTGTCTTCATAATCATGATTTAACTATAAATTGGGCTGAAGATTCAGCCCAGGTATCACTTGGAAAGGTTTTTTGCATTTGATTGGCTTCAATTCACTGACCATTTGATGGCCATTCACTTTTAAGCAGAGGAGTGACAATGTGTGCTACTAAACATGGCAACTTGTAGCATCCAGGTGGCAAGAGTGGCTTTGAAAGTTGTATGTGGTGATAGTAATGGTCATATGTGTTAAATAGATCTGATGGTTTGCTGCCTAAGTCATTAATTCACACATCAGCAGTTTCTCTTGGGTTTGACCATTTTTTAATAATCAACATCTAATTATCTCAATTTTATTGCATTTTTCATCCTTTAACTTCTGCAACAGTGCAGTGAAATGAACTTGTAACACTCTTAACAGAATGCAATAGAATAATAAAAGCAATATACTGTATTGTAGCAGTAAATGGCTTTTCTAGTTCTTTTCCATTTGGAAAGCCTTTGACATTTCAAAGGACATCAAAACATCACTGTGGAGTTTTTGGGTTTTCTTTTTTGTTTGTTTGTTTTCCATTTTGGAATTATATTCTATAAAGTCTGCAGTTTAAAAGGATTAATTTGGTGAGGAAAAATCCTATTTTTGACTGTGTAAGCCTATGCAAATTCAGCTAGAGATTTGGGGAAAAAAGTTAGTGATCTTGTCAGTCTCTGCATTATCCTAAGTGTCTTATTCCTGAAGCTCTGCATGATTTCTATACTTTCATATTTATGTCAGCTACCTAGGTATTTGAAATATGTCTTTTTATTTTCTATTTGTGATGAAACTTTATTGTGGCATTTTATTGCAGTTTCTCCAAATGAAGAATCATTTGAAGATTTGACAGAAGAAAGTATAACACTTGCCTGGAACAATATTGCCAAACTAAAATTAGACAAGCAATATAAAATTCACAAAGAGTAGGTACTATTCTTTTTAGTCAAAATTCTTCTATTAAATTGAGGCAGGGGATCTGTGTATCAACCTGAATGATGGGTTAGGGTTTAAGGTAAATACTTTTCTTTGTGAGATGACTTAGAGATTTGATTTTGCAAGATGAATTTGAGTATATGATGGGTTATGAATCCAGAGAAGTTATTTGTCAGCTTGATTTTTGCTGTTGTTTTTCCTTAGCTCTAGATCTGTATGAGTTCATTACCATTTTAGTACCTGAAGCAGATATTGATTACTCTTCTCTAAAACTGATAACAGCAGGCAGATAAAGACTTCTGTCTTTATCTTTTTTTATAACACCAGGAGGACTCCTTCATCCCATCTGATTTGAAAGGTTAAACACTTAAGTTGTTCTACTGTACACCTCAAGCTGCTGCTGTGAGCAGTTTGCCAAGTCTCCAGCTATAGGTTCTCAGTTAATCCAGGTACCAAACTACTGTTCTGATGGATTCCTAGGGAGCCAAGAGTCAATAGGGGCACTTCAGGTGAACTTTGAAAATACCTAATAATGAACAATGCCAGCTATATTTTAAAGAACAGATTTTTCTTTGGCCCCATCTCTTGTCCTAGTGTCTGAGCTGGTTACAAGGATTTCTTACTACCTTGAGTCCATCTACTTCTTAGTGACTGTAATTCAATCTAGGAAAACAATACCATGTCCCTAAAAAAGGTCATATTTTTAGTGAGAAACCTGTTACCAGATTGTTAGCATTAGAGAAATCCTGATCCTGAAGAGATTCAAATTTCAGCTTCTGATTATTTTTATTACTTTTTTTTCTGAAGACTGCTGAGAAATAATTAGACACAGAGCTGTGTAACAGAATTTTGGCTGTGCAGGATGCTCTGTGCTTCCTAATTCCCTGACATAAGCTTTGTCTAAATTTCTACCTATAGTGACTTTGCCAATGTCAAATTAAAGGAGAAAAGATGTGCAAGTTCCAATTCCTGACACTTGGGGTATTCAGTATCTGCTTGTAGGCAGCTTCCTGACTATTTGTAGCTAATCCAAAATTGGAAAATCTAAATGTGAAACCATTTATATCCTCTCACATGGGCACAAGTCCCTTCTGATGGAGTCCTTACAGAACACTGTGGGGATCCTGTCCTGGTGTTTCACATGTTATGTCGAGGTATATTTTTGTCTCTAGGCAGATAACACACCACTGTAGTGTTTTTATTTTCCTTGAATGTCTTAGCTCTTACAGAGCTCAAATAACAGATTTCAACTGTAGTCTATTTACATTATGGTGGTTAAGTTTCAAAACCTATGAAGTCACCCACAAGCTTACTTGTATTAAACAGGGCAATTACTGGAATAGCTGTCACTTGCAATGGGTCTTCTGTTTTCACTACATCCCAGGGTAAGTATTGCACAGGTATTTACCAGCCTGCAGTGTAAATGGAGGTTAATGGGGTTTTTTCAACAAAAGGACATGAAACTGAAATACATCTCTGATGTACTTAAACAGCTTAACTATTTGACTTTACTCTGTTTTAGATGATTTTGACTCAAGCATTTCAGTATTATTTAGGCTTGGAAGGCAATTTCAGTAGTAATAATAACAATAATGGATAATAATGGAAGTTTGTCCATTTAGATACCAGAGTTCTCTTAGAGTTTGAGCTTGGGGTAGTCCATCTGTAACTCGTACAAAACAAGGTAGTTCCAGGCCCAAGTCAGAAGCCTTATAGAGTTTCTCAGAGACTATGAGAAACCTGTGTCTGTTTCTCATAGTAAAATATTAAAGCAGGAACAAAATTATTGGCTTCTAGAGTATAAAATAGTCCTTTTATCTTCTATTTTGTCCTTTATCTCCAGACTCAACTTTGAAGATGTTTTCCAAAGAATCAAAAACCATCCAGAGAAGTGTATCCTTTTCAAACATGGTAAGTTGCTGTCAAAATTAAGAAGATCATTGGGAATCTTCTGAAAGCTGCTCAGAGACATGGCTCTTAGCATCCATCAATGCCTCTTTTCTCTCCCCTGCCTACTCAGTTTTATTGTGTGTGAATAATTTAGCAGAGTGAATTGAGACTCTGTCAGGCCACCAGAGAGACAGAGCACAGTCTGCAAACATGGGGAAGGAGCATTAAATGGTTACACTGGCTGTGTTCTGAGTTGCCCTGTTATCCAGGGAAGAGCTTTGGTAGATGAAGATAGTCTGGCATCAACAGAGGTGTCTTCCTGAGCAACCTTGAACTACCATTGGGGCCAGAATTGCAAAGCTTAAATTCCACCTACACGCTCACATCCAGCATTGCCTTACTGCACCCAAGTGTTTGAAGACTGAGTCAGCCAGCAAAGGAAAACCAAGCACAGGGAGTGGAATCTGTGCTGGGTGAAAATGAGCCATCCTTCCTCCCTGAGCAATGATCTCAGCAACTTCTGAACAACATTTTTCCCCTGCTCCTAAAAGAGCTGGCAAAGGGATTCTGAGTTTGATTTTCTGTGCTTGAGCACTGTGGCCAGACCTAGGAGTGTAAAGATACACTCCCAGGTGTCATGTTCAGTCTTTTATTGGTGCAAGACACCAAGATACCAGTTTTCTCTCTACCATCATCTCTGGGAGGAGCAAGAATGGCAAATGTTTTGCCCAGACAGAAGCTATAGCATGCTCTGACTGGTCCCCGAGTAAGTTGCAGGATCAAGACCCTGTGGTCTGCCATGGGACACACTAGCAGGTAATTGAGATACATCAATTCCTAATGCTTCAGCAAAGAGAAACTTAGAAACGTCACTTGTTGGCACTGTGAAAAGGGAGCTCTTGGACTCCTAAGCCAAAAGTCTGTTTTTAATGAGGAGGCCTTGTATCCTCTAATTCTTCTTCCCTGTAGTTTTAGTGCTGATCTAAAAACTTACAGTAATGTAGTCCAGCAGCTTACTGAAATAGCCTTAAACATGACCAGTAATGACATCAGGTAGAAGCACTGGGCTGATTGTTGGTTTCTGCCTTGCCATTTCCAGTGATGATAATGTAACTGAGCAGGTATCTGTAAATAATGTTTCTTGTTGAGAATAGCAGGAATTAGACAGTTATATTTGTTCTTTGAAAGAGGTGAGCTGATAAGTACCTGTGATGGAGAACAAACATCAAAAGAAATCTGCATTTTTAGTTTCTGTTAGCTATTTTTGTCTAGAACTGAGAGCAGCTTAGAAGATGATCTGACTCAGTTACTTCTGAGTGAGGAATTACATACCATGTCCTTGAGATGCTATGTAATACCAGCTTCTTTGGAAAGATCTATCAGTTTTGCATGTATTTCTGAATGTCTCTGCTACCTTTATTTAACAGAGATTAAATATTCTTGCTGTTCATTGTCCAACCTCTAAGGTTTTTCTTGGTCATTGTTCATATAACATCTGCATGTTATGTTTATAAAAGATCAAAATGCTTCTGGTTCTCCAAAAGCATGTTAATATACTTCTATTGAATTTGGGGCAAGAGATTGAATACTACTCTTTTTTTTGTTTTTCTTGCAGGCTTTGTCATCTTGTCTAATCTTACCAGGAGATACCACTGTCATAAGTTCTTCATGGGACAATCATATGTGTGTATTTATTTCCTATTGTCTTTATTGAATTGCATGGAGTGCCTTGGTTGTTGTTTATGGTTTTAGTTAATGATACAGAAATTCGTTGTTAAAACACAATGTCTATGTTTCTGTTTCTTGTCACTAGATTTGTTAGAAACTACAGAAACAAAGTTACTTTATTTAGAAAAAATCCTTAAGTTTTGTTTACCTTTTTTGTTACCTTTTCCTGTTAGATATTTTTACTCAATCGCATTTGGAAGACAGCAAGATGTCCTAATGGGCCACGACGATGCAGTCAGCAAGATCTGTTGGCGTGATGGGTGCTTATATTCTGCATCTTGGGATTCCACTGTGAAGGTTTGTACATGGGGTTGTTACAGTTGCATAACTGTTTATAGCCAGCACTTTGTAATATTCAGCCAGCCAAATGCTTTGGGTGGATGTACCTGTTGTACTACAGTAATAACATAGCCAGTATCACAGTAAATTTATTTCTAGAGTTTATTCTTCATTTAGCTTTAGCTCAACTGTTTCAAAGCTAAAGTGTTATTTTTCAAGAAATTTCATTCATTCTAACTTACTGTAAAAACTGAGGATTCTGAAGACAAACTGTATTTGTTGGAGGAACTGGAATGTTTTGTGACTTTGGTGATTCTGTTTCCTGGGTGGAATAGACTTCTAAAATGTTTAATAATTTTGTAGTTTACATTATTCAGCTAAGAGGACCAGAAACTTGCTAATTTAAAGAGCATGCCTACAGTTAGGTGGAAAGATAATTTGGAAGCTAGACGCAGGACATAATTCCCCAAAGCCTGCTGTGTATGATTTTTTGGTAAGTACACATTCAGTGCAGTGATACACCTGCTCTGAGGTAGGCTCTGTAACTATCTGGAGTCAGCAGAGTTGTGTTCAGCACCTGGCTCTGCTTAGGGTAAATGAGTTCAGGTGCCATTTCTTGCTGCATTCTGCCACGTAGGCAAGGCCCACAGTGAATACCAGCAGCCCTCATTGTAATGTGAGAGTTCAGCACTGAAGGAACTCACCTGGGGTTATTCTACTGCTTCCTTGAGCAAACTTAACTGTCTGTCTTGTAGGTGTGGCACTGTGTTCCTGGAGAGACCTTGAGCAATAAAAAGCACCACTTTGAACTGCTGGCAGAATTAGAACATGATGTTAGTGTAAGTATGTTGATACAGTATCTCAGAATAATAAAATTAATTGATCAGTTAAATCATGATCTAGTGGTAAAGCACAAGGATTGGGTTAGGGGCTGAGGAGTGTATGTTGGGATGTGTATAAGGGCTTTTTGTTTTGGGGTTTTCACTGTCTGATGGCTCTGCAGCAGTGCTCCCTGCTTCCTGGATTGAAAGGTCCACTTCTGGGGACTGAAGCACGCAGTGTAAACAGAGGTTTCTTAATATGTCTTGCTCAGCTTGTATGTACAGAATTCCTATGGGGGCAGGAAGGATTGGATGGCTTTTTGCTTCTTTGGTTTTGAAAACAGACTAATCTTTTTTCCAAGTGTTTTGATTGTTACAGCTTCTCCTTAATGTAACGCAAGCAGATGAAAAAGAATTCCTGAGTTGTTTACCCATGCTATCAAGTATCTTAGTGAATTTCATTGTAAATATATAAACACATTGTGTGCAATGAATCATTAATGTGTAACTGCATACTTTTGTTTATAGCCTCTAACGTCACTCTAGTAAGGTATCTAGAATTACTGTGTTCTAAACCTTCCTAAGGGTTAGTTTTTTAACAGGTCACAACGTCGGCAAATAATGAAACAGTTCTGGTAACATTTAAGAACTGTACCCAAGGAAATTGGAAACAACTGATGGGTAGGAAGTTTTTTAAAAGTGAAAATTTTACCCTTAAGGGTAGAGTCTGGCATTTAGATGGAGAGTATTGGTACTGAAAGCAATCTGAAATGTCACTTCGCATTTCTGATTCTGCAAAGCAAAAGCTTTTTAAAATATCTTCAAAGTGACCTATTTTTCCTTTTTATAGTTTGGATTTTTCATACTTGCACTTAATTAAGGATGTTGAGAAATAAATTCAAAGCTTTTAATAAATATCATCTTCGGGATAATTGGCTTGTTTTGTGTATATTTAAAAACTGTCTCAAGATGGCTCGCATGAAAGAATAGGAAAAATCATGGGATGTTTAACTTCCTAGGTAAATACAATCGACCTTAATGCTGCAAATACCATACTGGCATCTGGAACCAAAGATGGTACCATTAGTGTTTGGGATGTTTCTACAGCAACAGTGTTGCACCAGTTGCCATGTCATTCTGGGACTGTATTTCATGCTGCTTTTAGTCCTGGTACGTTGGATTTCAGTTTTTAATATGCACTGTTGGGAGTTTAAAAGGGAATCTTATTCCTGATACCATGTAATATATCTTTCCTATTAGAAGTACTGCTTTAAGGGGGATGGTGAGATGTTTTGGATTGTCACACATCTCCACTGTAAAGAATTTAATTGTACACAAGGCCATGCTAGGCTGTAGATCAGTGGTCTAGATTCTAAACCAATCTTGTTTTATCTTTGCTTGCTTAGAGACTTAATTTCCAGTAAATTATTTATAGATAAGTAGGTCAGGCAATGTCACATCCAACACGCTGATGGCAGAATGCTTTGGTTACTAGAACTGAATGTCTGAACATGCTTTTTTTTTCTTGTTGATGTTGTTTCTTTTGTTTGCTTTCTTCTTTTGTACAGACAGCAGACATCTACTGAGCACAGGAGAGGACTGTTGTTTTAAAGTAATAGATGTACAAACTGGAATGCTCATATCCTCTGTGACCACTGAAGAGCCACAGAGGTAATGCTGAGAACATGCAGTTATGGAGCTGCATGGAGGTGGTTGGTGACAGCAGAGTGGAAGGGGCAGTAATACTGGGAACTTTGTTTATTGAATCACTTTTTAGAGTGATTCGAAAAAGGCTGACACTTTACCATGTCGTGGGCATTATGATCAAGCTTTCCAAACTGGGGCAAAATCAAACAGCTCTCTAAGTAAATAACTTTGCAAAAACAACTTTAAAGTCCTTTAAGGATTATGAGAGCTGTAGCTAACCAGCTCTTCCAGCAGCTGAGCTACTGAAATGTCCAACAAGGTGACAATTTTCTTACTTAAATTATCTCTGTCACTAATAATTGATTCTTTGGTATTGTTTTGGGGGGTTTGTTTTAATGTTTTTCTTTTATTTCAATAATCCTAAAAAATTATTGGCTATTAAAATCGAAGACCAATCACCTTTTTCCACCAGCTGAAAAGTATAGTTATTTATGGTTTATCAGATAAACGGATGGAATGCTTACTCAGTTACTGGAGTAAAAATATAGCAGCTATACATGGAATATACTTGTTCATTTTTTTGTGGGTATACCTAAACACATGTGCATGTTCACATATATAATTTCACTAGTTATTTACCTGAAAGTCATCTTTGCACAATAAATGATTGTTTCAGGAATATGAGGTGGCAGAAGTGAAAGTGATGGCTCATGAGAGCACTGGGATAACACACAGTGGAGCTGACTGGCTCCTCTTCTGTTAAGGGATTATGTTTCATCCTCTGCCAGAGCAAGGCCTGGCTGGGTCTGGGGCAGTCAAAGAAGCATGTTTGGGTCATGACTCTTTAAAATAATTTGGGAATAATCTTTCCAGAAAGACTGTATTAAAAGGTGGAGCTTCCTTTGGTTTCAGATCTCTATTTCCAATTCTTTTTCGACTTAGTTTGGAAATGTTTGGCTGTCATTATGCAAAAGCTTGACATGAATTAATTTCAGACTTACTTGCAGGTGCTTTAGATGGGATGGAAATACCATTTTATCAGGATCTCAATCTGGTGAATTACTGATTTGGGATCTTCTTGGAGGAAAAGTTACTGAAAGAATCAAAGGGCATACAGGTATACCTGAACTATTCCCATTCTCAAACAATGTGAGATTCCTATTTTCCAGCTCTTTTAGTACTGAAAAGTTTGAGAGTCATCTGCTCAGCCAGCAGGCTATTCCTGTGTTTACATGAAACACCAGAATTAAAAGTAGGTCCATGTGAGCCTCCTAGGGAATCTAATAACAATGGGGGAATATCGCTGTTTACAAAACTGGCCAAAGGGAAATTACTTCACACAACACTGCGAAAGCCAACCTTTTTCTACCTCTTGGGCCTCAAATACAGCATAGACTGCACTGTATCCTTTGTCACAGTCTGTCCAGGCTGACTCCAACAATGTTTAGTTTAGTTTACTAGAGAACTTGTTTTGGATGGGGATTTATAGGCTGATTCAATGTATCTATATAGTCTCAGTACATCAGCAACCAGGATGTGTGGAGAAAAAATACCTCAGTTTTATTCAGTTAAATTTTTAAGGCTATTTAACTAAGAACAGTTGTTTCAAACTTCCCTACTGTAAGTTTTACTCTGGAACTTGACCTGTGAAGAGATCATTCTCTAGTTTGGGAACTTTTCAGAAGTGGGCTTCTAAGGCATGTGTTACAAGATGTGAATACACATTTAACAAGAAAATTCCAAATGGCAGAGTAAAAAAGCTCATTCTCCATGAATGCTTTCCTTAGTTGCCAACTTCATTCTACACTGCAGTGGTGTTGTTCCTCTAGTACCAAAAGTCAGCTGAGACAATAGAGCATGAGATCATTACTGTGAATAAGAGCAGCTACCTAGAAGCCTACTAAAATTTCTCTTAGCATATATGGCGTCAACATAATCTAATGATCAGACTATGCGAGACTCTCTTAAAAAGATCTGTTCTGTCATCTCAAGTACCACACTCATTGACATTTGGATTTATTTGGTTGGTTTTTGTTTTTTTTCCAGGTGCTGTAATGTCCATGTGGATGAATGAACAGTGCAACAGTGTTATTACAGGAGGGGAAGACAAACAAATCATGTTCTGGAAACTGCAATACTAAGTGCCTTTCCCTCCAGTCATTTAAATGAACTCTAATTTTAAACCAAACCTTTTAAAGGAACTTAACTGCGTGCAATGATGAAGTTCAACCAGATAGGAAGCTTTGTTCAACTACAACTTTCTATGTTATGGTGACTTTATTGAGAGCTCTTAACTTCCATAGAGTATGCATTTGTTTTTCATGGAGTATCATACTGAAATTGCTTGTCTAAAATGATATCTGATATGAAATTAAAGACTTATTTTTCTGTAATTAAAGAGCTCTTAACTTGCAGTCATTGTTTGATTTACATGGCATGCATCATAGCTTGCTGTTGGAGCTGCTTTGAAAGAAGAAACATTTGCATTCTTAATTTAAGCCTTTTAGGGTGTGTGCAGCTTAATGCTGTCGTGTCTCATGCCATAATGCAAGCACGTTGTGTGCAACCAACCTTTCTTTTTAGTGGAGATGCATGTGATTGTAAATACTGCTTTGAACACCACGGCAGCTGCTGATCTGAGCAGTCCTCAGTCTGGGCTCCTAGGTAGTCCTCAGCTGTGGCTATTTGCAAAGGCATAGAGCACAATAAGAACATATTCCCTCTTGCTTTTTCCTGCTGAACAACAGCACTAATGTATTGAAAAGAAGACAAGCATAAAATTGATCTCCTCACAGACCAGCTATGCGTACATGTGTTAGGATAAGTATTCCCCTAATCCTGTGCCTGAAGTTAGAGCATGAAAGACTACCACTCCTGCATTTCCTTATTTATATTACTATGCTTCAGCACTTTCATGTTTTGTGTTCTCAACCTTCTTTAATGCAAATCAACTTTGGGATGGAATTTCAGTATGACATTTAAACAGAGCTAGAGTTCCTGGGTTTATCCAATCCCCCATCTCTCTTAACCCAGGAACAAAGCAATGTTGCACAAGGATTACTTCCCTGTAGTACTTCAGGGTAGCATTTCCTGGGAGGAGCTATTCTGAAGTTAAAGACTTGAAATAGTATTTAAATGGTTTATTTACAGTAATAAGCATTTGCATTTGTAATGCTGCCTGAGTGTGACTGAAAATCTATTTATTTCTCTGCTGGTCTCCCCTACTGCTGGTGTTGAGGTGCCCTGGCTCTGTGTCCAGGGCAAGTGTTCTACTAACCTGCGTTCAGTCAGATATCCTGTCTTGGGGTTGACACCCAATGCCTATTCCAAGGCACAGCTGTTTAATGGCATTGTGAAACAATCAGCTTAGGGTTAGGGGCTGTTCTTTCATTTCCCCAATCTTTTATTATGGTGGAGTGTGACCTTATTTTTCAGTAAGGTAAAAACCAAAGTGGTATTTATTTCAGCTGCACTGCTCACTTGGCTTAGCAGGTAATTGGGTTTTAATGTAATCAGCAAGTGTGTGGTGAAGCCACACATGGCAAAAGACTAAGCCATACCATGTCTGCCTGCTGTACCAGTCTAATATTGCAGGAGAATATTTGGTGACTGTCCTGTTTCTTCACCTTTCAATTTATTTATTTCCCAAACATATCTGTGTGTAGACAAAGAAGACAGAATGAGATTTTTCTACACATGCCTGGAAATGACTTGGGTGAATTCTGGATTGTCCTTTGTCACTAGGGGGCCTCCTGCTGAGCTAAATCAGAAAAAAATGACCCTGAAGCTTGTGACCCCTCAGTTCTGAGTTAAACTACCTCAGAGTACCCTTCTTTTGGCTGAAGATGGTTGCATGGTATGCATAGCATAGGAGTGCAATTTATCTTCTGCAACAAAGCATGCTACAAAACAGAGCCCTCACCCACTGCTTCATTGCCTAAAGCAACCATAGCTTTATAAAGGGGAAAAACCAGTCAAGTTAACCCTGTTGACTTGATATTTCCTTGCAGTTCATTTTAATTTTTGTATATGCATTTAACCATATGTTACTCTTCAATGCTAGCTAATTTCTGCCTTAAAACAAGAGCTTTTTGATTAGTCTTTTACTTCTGGTTGCTACCTGCTATAGCTAGAAGTTTTTGAATTAAAGCTTTTTCCAATGGATTACCCCAGTAGTTCCAGCAATCTGGCTGACAACAAAAAAATAACCATTTTCATCTTATATTCCCCCAACATATTTTTGTCTTGGTGTACTTTTTATTTTATTTTTAGTTTTAGCCAGACTTAGTAGGAAGCCACAAGATTTAAGTGACCAAATGCCACTGGTAAAGCTGTAAATAAAGAGTTTTAAAGCCTCATTAGATCTAGAATCAGCCCTTGCTGACTCATCTGCTCCTAAGTAAAAACAGATTATTGAAGCAGAAATCAGTGTCTGGGCTCCAGGGATTTGACAGCTAGGCAAAGGAGCTTGGCAAAGCCCTTAGGGATGGCTGCAGGCACAAGGCCTAGCCAAGGCTGAATTATACCAGTGCTACATGAAGCCACCAATTACTGCCAGTAAAAGGCTTGCCACAGTGGTTCCAGAGACACATCATTTAGTAACCTTAAACTGCCTTGCAGGGTGAATTTCATCACCTCTCCAGCCTGAAGTGCTGTAATGGTTTTCTCTGGGTTACCATAACTTCAGAAATTCATTTGAGATAGGGCAAGCTACACAACAAGACCTAGAGCTGAGCTTACACTGCTGAACTTCAGTCCTCCCAGGAAGAGCAGGTTTCCCAACCCGGCTTTTCCTACAAAAGGGAAAAGCTCCAATTAGCTACACATGCTGAGGAACTGGCAGATAAGACTGTTTATTGCAGACTGCCAAGCTCTGAAGTGTTTGCTTTTCATTTTGGTATATGATCTCTTACAACCTTTTGCAGTGTATGTCCTTTAAATGAACAAGCAAGAAAATAATTAAGATGCTACCATCTCCAGACCAATTCAAGATCCAAGTCAGTTCTGAAGGAATAGCTAAACTGATTCCCCAAATACATCTTTACAAAATAATACCTCTACTAAACTGAAGTTCTTTGCTTTGACTTCATGCTTCTGCCAACTATGAGGAAAACTGAAATTCAGTAATCCTATATTTCATAGCTGAAATCTGCAACAGAGCAGAGGAAAAAAAAGTAAAAAGGCAATCACTGAACTTTCAAGTCTCAGTTGAACATGCTTCTGACCCGTTGTGGTAGGCTGAGCCCAATGAGCAGCTGAGCCCCTACTGAGCTTCTCACTCACCTTGCCCCACAGCAAGAGGTGCAAGAGAATCAAAATGGCAAAAGCTGTGAAAATTTGTGGATTGCAATAGATGGGGGGACTAAGCAAAGGGAAAATAAAAAGTGGGGAAGAAAAAAGTGATACAAAGGTAATCATTCCCCTATTCCCCCAGCAGACTGATGCCCAGACCAACTGCCTTAGAAAGATTCCCCCTTAATTATTGCTGAGCATAATGTCAAATGGTGTGGAATTTTCCTTTGGCCAGTTTGGGTCAGCTGCCCCAGCTGGGGGCAGGGGCAGAGTGAGAAGCAGGAGAGACCTTGACACTTTGCACATAGTACTCAGCAAACACTGCTGTGTTATCAGCCCTGCTTTGCTCACAAGCCTCCAACGCAGCCCCACACCCACTCCTGCAGGAAAATTAACTTCATCCCAGCCAGACCCAGCACACCCAGCAAGCTGCAGGCAGTTTTACAGGGAAACTGCAACTCTACAATTAGTACATCTTGGAGAACAGCTGGCTGCTATTCCATGTGTTAAGGTACGAAGAGAGTTAGAATCATAAGAAGGCTTGGGCTGGAAGGGATTTAAAGAGGACCTAGTTCCAAACTCCCAGCCATGGGCAGGGACACCTTCCACTCAACCAGGTTGCTGAGATCCCCATCCAGCCTGGCCTTGAACACTCTGAGGGATGAGGCATCCACAGCTTCTCTGGGCAACCTGTTCCAGTACCTTACCATCCTCACAGTGAAGAATTTTTTCCATTAAACATATCTTGTTTAAAGTAGCCCAGAGCTTCCCTTCTAAAACATTTCAATGTTAAAAGGAGTAAGCTAATTTAAATATTTTACACTGCATTTCCTATCCTAGTTGTTGGCTGAAACTGACCTCGATAAAGGCTCATCTTAAGTATGTACACACAGAGGATGTAAAGTTTTGGTCATTTATTTGGTTATGTCTGAATCCTTTAAAGAACATGGTTAAGGCGAGAGATAAGCATATTAGTTACAATTCATATAACAAGTAATAAAAAGATTTGAGTATCTGTACACTACTTTAATTACGCTTACTTACTGACTGATGCCTTGAGCTATATTCAGCTAGGTGGCATTTCTGTGTAAACAGTATTTACTAAAACAAAAAATTAACTAGTACTAGCCTTACTTCTAATATGCTATTTCAAATCTACTCTTGCAAACAAAAAGCAGTAAAAATACTCATTTGTCTTAGACATAGAAAGCACAGCATTGTCCTGGGTAACAACATGTAGCTTTGCAAGTGATACCTGGTTCCTTTAGCTGCAATGGCTTATAGTAGTAGTAAGCTAAATAAAAGACCTACAAAAAGAAGTCATAACACAATTGGAATTTCACATTTGTCAAGCATGTAAGGCTGCAAGTTTTACAGTGTGTGAATACACAAGATATGTTGAACAGTGACATTCCCAGCCATTATAGATGCAAATGCTTGATGCAGCATATCTTCTCTCAGCCTCCAGAAAGGCTCATGTGCAGAAGAAAAAGATCACTGAGTATAATAGCCCAAGTTTAGTGGAATCATCATTATATATATGTACACAGACATCCATGGTGCAAGTTTAGACTTCAGGAACAGAGTGATCCATCAGGCTCTTCATGATGCTAGTTGCCATCCTAACAAAAAGGAAGAAGGATTCAGTTTTGTAAGACAATTACAGAAAACCACTCAAGCTTCTGCTCACAGTAGCTTAGTCATTGCCAGTCCCTTAAAACAAATTAAAAGCTGGACTTTTACTCCACTATTTTTGACAAGTTGCTACAAAAAGCTGCACCAAACTGCACCCCCAGACAAAAGAGAAGTCTACAATACTCAACATTTCTATTAGCACCTGAGCTATGTTGTTGGTATCTTGGGTATGGCCATGTGTGCCAGCAAAGTACAAGCACAAGGGAAGGAGAGCAGAGGGAAATGTGGCTGTTAGACTGAAAACTGCGTTGTAGAAAGAGGATACCAAACCAAGGGGGTTAAAAAAAAAAAGAACACAGGAAAAAAAACCTCAATTACACCTGAAACATTATTAATTTCTAGCAACTACAAAAACATTTTTGCAGGACAGATTTAGCTGTAGAAAGCCATTGTTGCCAAAGGGTTAGGAAAAAACCCCAAAAGGATCCTGCCAAGAATCACTTTTACCTCAGGGAAAGTAGTTATGCTACAAACAATACTTCAGTTACAAGGTAACAAATACTTGTTACCCACATAAAGTTCTCAGAAATTCAGGCTTAGTCAAAAGAAGTTCAGAAAAGGGTTTTTCCCAGAGAGGAAAAGGCAAAGGATCATCATCAAATAGGTTAAAAACAGTACTAACATACACCAATTTGACCAAAACATCAGATTAAACAAATTTTCAGATATCCCCATCCCCTCCTCCAATCTTTATGTAAACTTTGTAACTAGATCTTATCATGAATACACTTTATAGTCACTGTCAACTTGATTAACACCACAGCTGTGTTATATTACCTACCTCTTTATTATATAGTCATAAATACTGGAAGGCATGACAGTGATGGTCACTACATTTCCAGCTGTTGCCAAGATGTCTGCAACCTGTGAGTCCTGTTAGTAAGCAAGAAGTCATATTAGCAACACAACTCAAGCTGACTAAGAAAGCAGCAGTTCAAGAGCTTTTTCTAGACACATTGCATGTGGCTTTGAGACCCCTCCAACTCCTTGTTTGGAGGACTCAACCTTCAGGACAAATCACTGAAACTGCAACACCACTTCACAGATGTCTGGTTTAGGAGTATCTTGCATGAACTGACTAAAGGGCCACAGACATCACACACAGAATTTCCACTAAAATTGAATGCAGGCTGGAAGGAGGAAGCTTACCCTGCGTTTTGCCAGCCAGGTTGGACTACAAAAACTGAGGGTCAGCCTCGCCAGGTAGAGGCAGAGAGGATGAGAATGAGCTGCCCTCACAACCAATACAAAACTGCAAAGAAGCCCAAAACATGTATGTCTCTCCAGTCAAGTTACCTCTCATGACTGAATTTTTCATTTTACGAACATTAAACAATATATTACAATCTTTTCCCTCTCCAAAACACACTTACTATACAAACATGAAAAGCTCACAGCCATCCCCCACATAGTAATTATTTTACCTTCAACCCAATTACATTCTGGCCATTTATTTCACAGATGTTGTGCTCTGTCAGAAGTCCATTTCTTGCAGCAGAACTGTCTTTCACTATTGAGGTTATTTTTCCATTCTTGAATATGAAACCAACATGCCCTGTGCTGTCCTTATGCATGGTAATAGTTCGTTCAAAAGGTCTAAAAAGACATTTAAAATACAAAGCAATGTTTTCAGTCTACTAAACCACAGAAATAACCACATGCTATTTTAGCATCCTTAGCTCATGAAAAGTAATTGTACTCTAAGGAACCCATACATTATCTATAATGAAAAGTTGTTAGGTTTAACTTCATTTTGTTAATATTGTTGTATTAAAATATATTTGTTGATAAACCTTACATGTTTTCCCTGTTCTACAGATATTTCACCATCTGGATTAATAATAATACAAAAATCCCATACAACATCCACCTACCCACCACCACAACCAACCAAACACAAATGTCTATTAAAAATTAAGCTCTCTAGAACCATTACAAGGTCAATAAAATAGCACAAGCAATTTCAACAACTGAGATTCTGAGAGTACGAGGCTTCCCCAACAACATTTCAACTCCTTTAGGGGCAATAAACCTTTAAACTGTGTCTTAAAAAGGCAGTAGATATAGGAAGAGGGGGGCATGTTGGGCACAAAAGTCGTAGGCAGAGCAGGGAACCTACTGCCACAGTGCTTTGATTCAGTGATTGAAGTAACTGCCCTGATCAAAACAGCTGCTCTCCACTGCATCAGACTTGGTTCTTAAACAAGAAGGAACATGGAAAAAGCTTTGAGGCATATACTTAGTATATATACAGGCCTTATGTTTAATCTGACCTGTTGTTACTACATGCAATTAGCTCCAAGACCATCATTTAATACAATTGAAAAAACATATTGGGTCATCAAGCATCCTTTTAGTAAAAATGGCATTAATTCATACGTAAGCAGCAGAGTTCACAAGAAAATCTGTCATGCTACATAAAACGCAAATGTATTAATACAACGAGCATTTTGTTACTATCTTTTATTGTTGACTTTCACTTAACACTTAATGAAAAAAATTGCATCTGAAAAAAAAGCACAGAACTTTTTAATTCAGAGTTTAAATTTAACTTGTGCCATCATTCACTCACTAGTTTATCATGGAAAAACATAATGCCTCCTCACGCCCAGGATGTTTACAAGAACAATTTTGAGTGCTCTCCACAAAAGGGAACATTTCTGAAGATCTTTACCACTGAAGCACATGGACAAAGAGATTTTGTTAAACTTGCTCAAGTAAGGGGAGACCCAAACCCTGCAGAGTTACTCAGAGGTGGATAATGACAAATCCGTATGTGTGGCTGGCTTTACCTGTCCCGAATGATCATTGAAATCCTTTCTGCAGAAGCCTGTTTCAGAACTTTATGTGCTTTATCAGAACTCCATCCTGCACAGTTTTCACCATTGATCTGCAGAACCTGGTCCCCAAACCGCAGACCAGCAAGGGATGCTGGAGAGTTTGCCTGAACTAACTGGACAAATATACCCTACAGAAGGGGGAAAAAAAAGGGAGAGGAGGAGAAGGACAAGTTCTTGCTTAACGATGAAGACCAGTCACAGCACACACAGCCCCTTAAAGTTTCCCATTCTACACAACATTAGCCAAACAGACAAGACAGAAGGACTTGCAAATTATCTCTCCTTAAGAGGCAATTTTGAACTTTCAGTCTGTTTCTAGATGTATTTAAAAGTCTGACAGATAATTAATGCTAGACAAGAGTTCAAAAACTAACAAATCTGTTCTGTTTAGATCTCTAAATATTAAAAAGAAAAAAAGAGACATGAGGGTAATTTTAAAGTCTTATGCAAAGGTGTAAACACTTGTTTGTTTTAACAGGTGTTACAAAGCTATTTCTACTGAAAGTCTCCTTAGAAACAAAGTAAAGCATATCAAAGCAAATTATAAATAATACCTTGGGGAGGGAGAGGTGTTAAAAAAAACCTCACCCCATGCTACTCTTAAGAAAACCCCATTTTCTGCATTAGAAGAATTACAGAAAAGTATTTTAACTCCATATGCTACCTTCAGTACAATATTTTAAAAACATTCAGATTAAATGGCTTAAATGGTTTAAGTACCTTTTACAAAAAAGGAGATGATTCTCAGCTGTATTTTTTCAGGTCTTATAAATAAAACACATGGCATTAAACTGTGGCTGTTAATTCAGATCCTAGCTCAGACAGCTGGAAATCTAGTTACAAGTCTAATGAACAACTTAAAAATTCTGGTAATGGAATGTTTTGTGACCACACACTAACTGCTCTACTAATGCAGTCCAGCAGTAAAATCTCTAGAGGCAAAAGCAACTTCTACACTTACATTATCAACAGACTTAAGGCGAAGTCCAATTCTGCCATCTTGATCTTTACACAGAATTGCTTCACGGATGCCTTGCTTAATTTCTGCTCTGCGAATTCCAATATCATTTCCCGTCACTGGAGCTACCATGTAATTAGTAGAAGGTCGTGTTACCAGTTGCTGATTAAAACAAAACAGCCAGACAACTTAGTTTCAACTTTTAAGATTACCAGTATGTCAGTTTGTATGAAGTGATATTTTAAAAAAACAACACACAAAATATGCCACAACACCAGCTCTCCCCAATCCCCTCCCAACACTGGAAATGCTCAGTTTCAGAATAGACTAAAACAGGCACTTCTACTTAAATAATTCACCTCTCAGTCAAGTATGGTACTTAAGGCAAGTAATAGTCTGCTCTCTAGAATGCTAGACACACATTTAGCCTTTACACTTCTGTTTTCTAGAATATGCTTGACTGATACTTACACCCTGTGGCTGAGGAGCTGCTGCCACTGCTAAGTTTCTCTGCACTTCTTCCTCATTGATGCTCAGGCCCATATACTGAGAAAGTTCTGGATACAATCTGGGGTACAAGCCTACAGGAGAAAAACAAAACAAAAATCAATACAATTGCTGGTTTAACAGAAGGAGCAGTTAACTGCTCTTACATGCACAATTGCTTCAACAAATCTTGTGCTATTGTAATTATTTAATTGGAAAATTATGACAAAAGACCCACTTGAATCAGGATTGTTATTCTGGGCTAATTTGGAAGAGTAACCAGACAAGCAGCACTTCTGAGATCAAGAATTTACAGAGAACTTTCAGTTTCAGTTACTCTATTCACCTTTTAAAACACAAACAACAACAGACACATGGTGACAAGTTCCAAAACCAACACTGTGCTGCATTGCATGAGGACATGCCCTTAAACTCTAGAACTTCTGGCCAATTAGTGGAGAACTATTTTCCTCCCCACCCCTAAACTGGGTGTGCTGAAAAATACACATACAGAGACCTTCTACCACGTTCAAAACACTGCCCTGCAAGAGGCACTCATGCCAAGGATATTCCAGATCCCAGGCATGGGAAGGTTTCTGCAGAAGCCTCCTGGCTGTAAGGTCCCCACCACAGTCTGCTTTGAGTCTTCATGAGAAAGCAGCTGTCATTTTCTCACAGCTTCAAGCTGAAGGGGCTTTATACATTCTGCTCAACAAGAAAAAAACACAGAGCCTTTGAAATATCCCTCTATACCCAAGTGGAGGGAGGTGTAAGGAGCAGGAGGAAACGAAGTTGAACTGACAGACTTGTCAGACCAACTCTAGAAATAAACTTGATATTGCTCTTGACATTCCGCAGATCATTAACTGGTGCCATTTAACAAGTGCCAGTTAGGAGAGCTCTTAAGAGTCCCCCTGACATTCTCCCTAAATGACTGGGGACAGAAAGGCTGCTTGGAGAGAGAGGAAGTGCAAAGGAGGGCTTTGGAAGCAACCAGACTCCCCAGTCCACAAAGCTTAGGTTTCCAGTGCTCATTTATGGGTATGAATGTATAAAAACAGCTATTATAAGAAACCATGTCTGACCAGCAATGGAAAGTAACTTTTCTGGGAAGGAACAAAGGTCATTGCATCATGAATGCCAGTATAAACAAGAGATTTTTTTTGCTCTTTAATATGTTGCTTTGCATGACAGCTGTCCAATCATGTTTCTGGACTAAACTACTAGCTTATAGCTTCATCAATATTGATTACAGAGCTTTTGATTAATAAATTTTCTATTTTTGCTTGCTTTTTCAAGCTCCTAGGATTATACACAACACAGCACAAGATTTCTGCAGCTACCCAATTTTTTATTTTGTTCTTTACTAAAGACCACAACTCAGGATGCATCATCTTTGCTGACTGAATTACATTCTCATTTGAAACAGACAATACTTCATAGCAGAACACATAGCAGAACACAAAAGCTCTTGATGTTGTAGTCTCCTGTCTCTGTCAGGAAGAAGAATTTCCAGTGGGTCTGATACATCCTAGAGATGATGTAAGGCCTTCTTTCCTTTGGGATATATTGAATGATTAATAACTCTTCAGCGACACAGAGTTCCAGAGCAATTCACACACAAGTTGATGTCAAAATTATGTTCCTGCTGGCCAAACACTTGCAGGAGAATTCTAACTACAGACAGCAGAAAAAATGCTGCCAAGAAGAGAGTGCTAAAGCAAGCTCAAATCTGGTCTGGTGGGGTGAAGTCAGGTATCTAATCCAGAAAGGATCTACTGGAGGGAACTCTGGTGAGCTATGCAAACTCCTGCCTTAAAGTCATCTTAGACACACAGACAAGCACTCAGAGAAGAACTGGAAACAAAGTTCCATCCACCAAGCCTTAATACCTGATCCACCAGCCTTCCTGACTGCCATTCTAGCACTGCTGCTGGTCTCGCTGGTTTGAGGGTTTAGGCTTTTTAGACCAAGTGTAATTTATTAACCCAGAGCTCCAACCTCAAACATATTTATGCACCTTTGTGGATGTACATGCGTATGGGAGAAAAGAAGGAGAAATGGATACAAGTAATTCAGCTTTAGATCTGATGGATTTCTCACCACACATTTGATTCCAAAATCTGCTAGAAGCTTAATGTTGATTGAACAAGATTAAGTGCCACCTTCCTGGGCACTTCTCTTGTTGACAGAGATTTGTCTTTGTTCCAGAGCAAGCTCACGTGTAGAGGAAAGACTCTGACTCACGCTGTCCTCTAAAGCTTACATATGTGATAAATAAGGACACCTAAGTGTCTGAGGTAAGAGCTAAACAGAGCTCAAATGGTACCAACATCAAATCTTGTTATATTAGGCTCACTTGGAAAAGGTTTCAAAAAGGGAAGGGTGACTGCTAGCCACAACTTCCTTTTATAAGCAAACACCATTTTTTGACTCCTATAGCCTCCTTTTTGACCCACAAGGTGGGTGTTCGCATTTCCAAACAGAAAATGTAAATAGAGTAGCATTTATTTCCCTTTGTAAATAGGTTAACATATTTTTAGCTGTTTTTGACTGTACTGTTAAGATTTCATAACTGCTTTCCACAACATTAGGATACTACATAGTACATGAACTTACCTCCATCACAAGTAATTGGAGCAGAAGCCTCAGACAAGATTGCTGGATTAGCTGGATTTGAAGAAAAGGCAGTCTGAGCCTAAAAGCAAAGAAACTCACATATGTTATTGTGTATAATGAAAAATAAATATTTATTATGCAGGCAGGAGACTCAATATTTTCTTGTTTCTTGTACATGCTAGTAACTATTCATCTTGAAGTAATGAAGCCAATCTTTTTATGTAAAATAAATAGCTTCAATACAACATGCTGTAATAGTATCAAAAACTACTTTGGCAGATCAACTCACATCTTCCTCAGAGACAAAGCTACAGTGATAATGCAGAAAGGCTTTCCTGTCAACCTGTTCTGTTTATGTCATCAAGCAAGCTAAAGCCTTAAAGGAAACATTACCTTTGTCCAGCAAAAATTATAACTAAGTTTTAAGGTACGACCTTTGGCAGAGTGTTTTGTCATCACTTTTTTCAGCTGGACACCAGCAGTTTTACTTCTTCACACCATTTACAGACATTATTAGTGAGATCCACAGTTCTTTTCAGGTGTCAAGTTCCACACAATCCAATGCTACTAGTATAATATCTTCTGAAAGAAATGGACCTTCTAAGATGATTTTTCGACAGCACTTGCCACTAGAGTGAACACTTAAAGCCTTATTTCTGTATTGCTGACTGGCTTACTTTACTAAGTTCTCTTATATTCGTGAGTCAGTTTCCTTCCTTCTCAATACCTCAGCTCTATTTTCTGGCCTTATGTGTTCATGACTAGTGAAAAACACAGCCTTAGAGAGGCCTCTAAAGCATGATAGAAATAGCTATCCCAATAACTTTCCTGAGGTTGAATGTCAAAGGTGTGGGGGGGATATTACCCAATGCATAGTGAAACATTATGCTGAACAGGACACATAAATTTTCTAACACAGCATGACAGTAAAATTACTTCACGATGTTAAGGAAATGCTCAAAAATAGAAGACTTCTTAGTCCTGTACACTCCAGGAAGTTGTCTTTAAAAACAGGTTTCACAGCAAGAATGAGTCATTATTTAGCAATATCACGTGTACTTAGAAGCACAGGCTCCAACTCAAATGATGGACAAAAAGAGCAAGTTAAAATAATATTTAATGTAAGAAGTCTGTTTGTTTTAGCCAGCAGTCATTTGAATCTTACTCACTGCAGATACAGACATGGTCTTTTCAGCACTCTGCCCCCTCTTCTCCTAAGAATGCTCTCAGACTTAAAGAGACAGCACTTTTATAACGCTTTTGGGAGAAGGAAATAATTTAGCTTTTTATGCCAGAAGGTCAAGGGAGGTGATTCTGCCTCTCTACTCTGCCCTTGTGAGACCCCACCTGGAGTGCTGTGCCCAGCTCTGGGATCCCCAGCACAGGAAAGATGTGTTAGAGCAGGTCTCAAGGAAATGATCACAGAAGCAAATCACATCTCTCCAGTGAGAAAAGAGCTGGGGTTGTTCAGCCTGGAGAAGCGAAGGCTCTGGGGAGAACTCACAGCAGCCTCCCAATATTAAAGAGGGCTTATAAGAAAGATGGCGACAGACCTTTTAGCAGGGCCTGTTGCAATAGCACAAAGGGTAAAGATTTTAAACTAAGAAAGAGTTAGATTTAGATTTAGACCAGATATGAGGAAGAAGTTTTATAAAATGAGGGTGGTGAAGCACTGGAACAAGCTGTCCAGAGAGGTGGTAGATGCCCCATCCTTGAAGACATTGAACATCAGGTTGGACAGGGCTCTGACCAAAGTAATGGAGCTGAAGATGTCCCTGCTTGTTGCAGAGGACTTTTACCCAAACTATTCAGTGATTCTGTGAAAAGTATCAGTGAAAATGGAATGGCTTAATGATTACATTTATTTCAATTTTCAGCTGTAATGTACAGACTCTAGCAGTTGGTCAATAAAAGGCCAAAAGTGCACATTCTTGGCTCCAGGCTACTCATTTTTTAGTTCAGCATTACCAGACTGCAGATAAAGGACTGTGGTTAGATAAGAACAACGAAGTGGGCAGACATGACAAGGAGAAATCCCAACACAGCACTCACAACTTCAA
Organism: Vireo altiloquus; assembly: GCA_013396875.1. Classification (NCBI taxonomy): domain Eukaryota; kingdom Metazoa; phylum Chordata; class Aves; order Passeriformes; family Vireonidae; genus Vireo; species Vireo altiloquus. The sequence continues at coordinate 324,767 of VZRF01001307.1, read as the reverse complement.
ACGCCCCAGCCCACACATACAGACACAGATGAGACAAGGCACTGCACTTCAAGATAGCACAGCAGAGTTAAGAAGCTGCTCTTGCAGTTTTCTCGACTGCTTCCCAACGAAAACAGCAAGGACAGAAGTAGCAGTCACTGTAAAACATACCATAACTCCTTGCCATTGTTTAAACAGAGAAGGAATACAAGGGAAAAGTAAAATGCTGAAGAGAGCAAGGAAACTCCTTGTGAAATACATACATGTCAAACTTCTCATAGAGTTTTTAATCCATTAAAGGGTTTTTTGTTATTTTGTTTCACAAATATTTTTTATTCCTCATCATGCCTAATAATAAAACTACCAATATTCTAACACATAAAGGGTTTTGCACAAAGGTGATAATCTCGGATGTACTCTGAGAACTGGTCACTACCAAGAAATAGCTGGAGGACAAGTCTGATTCCAGACGGTGTTAAGACAGCCAGTGCTTTTTTTTGGTGCTCAAATGACCACAAAAGCCTTCTGCCACAGATTTGGACACTGGGAATGAGATGCAGCAGATGTATTGATGCCATGATGATTTTTTGCCTTTTCTTTTATACCCTTTTTATATACCATTTTATATAGCTTTTATGTAATCTTAAGTCTTTTAGCTCACATACTTGTAATTCTCCAAGTCTGATAACTTAGTTTAGACCTAATATTACATTAAACCAGGAGGCCTCAGAGCTGGAGGCCAGAAAGCCCAAGCTTTCTGAGAAGGTTTCTCTGTTATCGAACATCCTGCAAACCTGTAGGCCCATCTAGAGGGGGAATCCTCAGAATGGGGGGTTCATTTAAGTCTCCCATTGGGGAAACTTTGATAGATATGCTAATTTGCAAGGCCTATAAATTGTATATGCGATCTATCACGGGTGTGCATTTCGGGGCATTCCACCTGGACAATGTGGTGCACCTCTGAGGATCCTTAAATAAATACTGAGGTAGAAAACCCTCTTCCCCCTCTTCACAAACTGTGTCTCACTTTTAAGACCAGGGAAAGGCAACATATTACTTTAATTGTCAAATCAGAGTCAAAGAAACTCTCACGTGAAGAGACTATGTTCATCTACTTAAGATCATGTAGCTATACTTCAAAAAACCCAAACATATCAACATATTAAAGACAAATGAATATATAAGCCAAAATAAATACATCCAGGTGGTAAAATAAGCATTAATCATATTAGATCAAGCTAAAAAGTAAACAGCTTGTCTTTTCCCTTTCAGAGTGAGATGGTAAAACAAGTTTTAAACTACAGTAATTCTCCCCTTTTCTGGATTAAATATCACCAGATATATTACTGTCATCAAAACTTGTCTTTTTTAAAGTCCACCATACCTGAATAACTTTGTCCACCTTCAGATCTTCTAGGGAGGGATAGAGAGACATTTTGATCAAGTCTTACTGGGTAGAGGACAGACTGAAAAAAAACAAATAGGAAAGCAAACAAACAACAGAATTAGCTCTCAGATATTTACTGAGATTAACTCTTTAAAACTTTTTTTAAAAAATGAATTGACCAGACTAACTGCTAAATAAGTGTTCTGTGACCTGCCAGTCAGCAGTAAAGATACCTGGCACTACAGATAAATTCCATTAAGACTACCCATTTAATCTGTTATCAATAGCAGCCTTTGGCTAATAGGCTTTATTTAATACACTTAGCACTGTCAAAGTTTAGGTCTCAATAATGAGAAAACCTACACAGAGAAAAACATTTCACAGGAAGCAAAGAGAGACTTTTAGGAGACCAAGATGCAATTATGATGAGGGTTAAGAGGAAAAATCTAAAAAAACCTTCCTCCCACCTGGGACAGTATTTTATATACAACTGCAGAAGTTTCCACTCTGTTGTCCAAAGTACTTAAACACTTTCATCACTTCTAATATTCCACTGACCTGCTTTCATCTGGGATAATGTTCTTCCTAATGCTGTGTTTTGGATTTAGGATGAGAATACTGATAACACACTACTTGTTTCAGTTGTTGCTAAATAGTGTTTATACTAAATCAAGGACTTTTCAGTTTCTCATGCCCTGCCAGTGGGAAGGCTGGAGAGGCACAAAGACCTGGGAGGGGACAGCCAGGACAGCTGACCAAAACTGGCCAGAGGGATACCATGTGGCATCATGCTTAGTATATAAACTGGGGGGAAACCTGGCCAAAGGCATGGACATTGGTCAGCAAGTAGTGAGCAGTAGCAAGGTGCATCGCTAGTTTTATATATTCCAACTCTTATAATAAGTTTTTTCTTCCTTTTCTGTTACATTGAACTATCTAATTACATCAATCCATGAGTTCTCCCTTTACTCTTCTGATTCTCTCCCCCTATCCTGCTGGGGCAGGGCAAACCAGCATGCAATTTTGTGGCACTTAGCTGCTGGCTGGGGTTAAATCATGAGATCCAGCAAGAAGCCACTACAGAGAACTGGCTTCCCATGTCCATTTGCAACACATTAATTGCAGCAAGAGACCTCTACAAACTGGGAAGGTTCAGTCAGTGGAGAGTTTCAAAATACAGGGATTCCAGGTTGGCTCTCATGCAATGTTGGGAGAGCCCCATGACAACTTATCAGGAAGTAATAAAAAAAAAAAAAAAACAAGGGGAAAAAAAACCCTCAGCAAAAGCAAAAAAAAAAAAANAAAAAAAAAAAAAAAACCCACTTCACATATTCTAAGGCACCATGCTGACATCCAGCTGTGCTAGAACCAGTCACCTGAGGCTTCAGGAAACCCCATTTTTCCAGAGCTCCTTCACTCACTCTCTCACTGAAATCAGCTGAGCTTTTGAAACCCACAATAAAACATTCTACATCAGTATATGCGAACATTTTAGTGAGAGGGATGGAGATGGACAGAAAGGGAAGACAACAAAATTTAATACAGTTTTGGAAGTTACTAAGAAGACAGTAAAAACAGAAGCTTTATTAAAAGTTTTTGGTTTGGGGATTCATTTTCTCATCCAAAGAAAAGAGGTTCTTATTAATGTAGCAATTCAGCAAAAATTTCAGACTAAAAGTGACTGCTGCATAAATCCTTGGGCTATTACTTCTTTAAGTGCAGATATGAAGTCAGTTTCTAAATGAACACCACACAAACAGATGCCTAATGTGATACTGCAGTAACACAATAGCCATCTCTTCATATTACACTAAGTTCATCAACAGCTTTTATGCTTGTTCAGCAGTGCCCAACAGCACCAGTATCATGTCAAACTGCAATTAAAATTTCCAAAAAGCATGCTCCAAATGTGACAGAGATCTAAACTGTAAACAAGTGGCCTGTTATATTACAATAATTAATCGCTACTGACTTTTTTGATTAATTGTTGCAATTCTACCAAACATAGTTAAAGCCTGGAAACTGTAAATAAAATACACACATTTAAGGCCAGTTTGAAGTTCTGTTTTAATCCAGCATTGACCTGAAATGAAATGCTTTTGCTCACCCAAAATGGGTAATAGCAAACGTAAGCCAAAGCCCTCAGTCGGATAAGTGGCTCCTGGATGCTCCATTCTGCTGCTCACACACAGCATCGGACTCAACATCTCCTCCTGTGCTACAGCTTCCCTGGTAGGTTCAGGTGCTGGCCCAAGCACTGGCACATGTTCAAAGTCAGCACACCCCTGGCAGCAGGCAGGAAAAGAGGGCAAGCCAAGGACAGTTCCCAAAGGAGTCACCCCATGGCAGAGCAACAAGGGACACAACAGCAGCACTTTGCAGGTGGTGATCTCTGGCATCCACAGAGCAGCAGAGCACAGCACAGAGAGTACTGTCCAATGACCAACTTCCATGGTACACCCTGGCCAGCTCTATTTCTCCTCCCCAAACCAGTCTCTGCATGCAATTACTTGGTTACATTTGTCACAGACCAGCAATCTCAACCCTCCTCTAGTTTATAAAGAGGAGCACATTGCTTTCTGTACAACAGCGTTAGCAAAGCCAAACATACATACTACTTTTCAGACTACATAAGGCAACACCCCAGAAGTTTATCCTGCCCTTTGACAACTCCCTCAGCCTCCTCTTCCCAGCCAAGGGGTAACAAACTCAAGTGTTTATCACCAAGGATCTGCTGGGCTGGCTCCCACATCACAAACTCACCAGTTCCTGGTTTTGGTTTTCCAACTAAATAGCCAGAATAACAGTCACCACTGTAACTTCATTCAGTGAGCTCATAACTTTGCATATGGTATTTTCAGTTTCTGCAAAGGCAGTTGTAACACAAATACCACATATTAGATAATGCAAGAGCCACAAGATCACTGTGTTTAGTTAAGAATAAGATTTTTCAGTAACACAACACTGTCAGGGACCACCAGCAATTGCAGGAAGAACTTGTCCACGACTTCTGTGCAATGTTACTCACAGTACAAACACGAATTTCAGCTGTCGCTGTAACAGCTTTAGGCACTGGGGAGTAGTACCAAAAAATGTGAGTCACCACAACCTCCTCTTCTCTCATAAAGATCTACACCAACATCAGACTCACCTTCCCCAACCATTTCCATACTTCCACGTACTATGGGGAGACCAAGCGTTTAGGAGAGCAGAAGTGAAAACCAAATGAAGAGCATGGGGCAGGAGCTGGCGTAACTCAGCTGGCGACCATTCAAAACCCGGTAGTAAAGACTTCTCCCCGCTCTTCAGTACACTCGGCTGGCAAGTCTGACCGCCAGGGCCAGCACGTCCCACTGAGCAGATCCTGTTTGCCAAAGGGAAGTGCCGGGCCACCGATCGGAAAACTATGAAAGCGTCACTCGTGACACCCTGAGCCTGCCAGCAGGAAGTCTTGAGGTGGGAGTGATCCCGAACTGCTTTCGGTGGCGTGCCTGGGAGGAGACAGGCTTCCCGACGCATTCTCCAGGTCGGAAAGTATGAACACAGGATCGGATGATCCTGCTAAACCCCACTCTGGCAGCCTGTAGTCACTGCTGTCTTTGAAAGCACCAGCAGCCAAAACTGCGGGAGGGGAAAAACAAAACCAAAACAAAAACCGCCACCCTGTATGTCTTCCTCCTGTGGCCCGAGGAAAAATTCCAGCAGGCCACAATGTTAGCACCTATACCGGAATACTGGTTCCCACTTTCATAAATTAGAAGCTTATGTACCCCAAAATTCATCTTTAAAGACGATCCAGGACAACACCTCCCGAAGGTCAGGCTGAGACATCACGAACCAAGGAACGGTTTCGTAAGACACGACCTCCACTAATAACTCAGTATTCCCCTTATGATACACATCTAATTAGCCTGGGAGCAATTGTCCTCATTATCCGCTCAGCTCCGAAACCTGCTGCCTCCATTTCAGACCTGAAGCAGGGCTCGCCTGCCTGAAAAGGCCCGCCGTAGCACTCCACCGCTGCGGCACCTTTCAGCCCGTCTCAAGAGAAGTTAGCACCAATGTCCGAGCCTGCCCCGCGCAGTGGCCGCGGAGCCGCAGCGGGAGCCCAGGAGCCGCTCCCCAACGCCAGGGCCGGACACAGTCACACAGGGCCACATCCACTCGCTGCTTTCCCTGTCCGCGGAGCCCCTCGGGCCGGCAGCACCCCGAGCCCGGCCGAAGCCTTCCCCCCGGCCGGCTGCAGGGAGAGGCGGCCCCGCAGGAGCACGGCACGGCTCCGCGGCTGGACAGGGGACCAACACCGCCCTCGCAAGCGGCACAGCGGGAACGCCTCGGCGCCGGCCGCCCCCTCCCCGCTCCGCCATGCCCGGCCCGCAGCCCCCCGCTCGCCCCCTAGGACCACACAAAGGGCCGCGGGGAGCGGACCCCGGCCGCCGGCTCCTCGCTTACCTCCGACCCAGGGGGCTGTTGGCTGCCGTCCGTCGGGGCCCGCACTACGGAGAGAGGAGAAGGCAGCGGCTCCCCTGAATCCCGGCAGCGCCGCTATGAGTGGGGCGGTGGCGGTGGCGGAACTAGCCTGGCCTGCGCATGCTCCGGCGGCCGCGGGGAAGGGGCCGGGGCCGGGGCCGGGGTTGGAGTTGCGGCCGGGGCCGGGGCCGGGATTGCGGCTGGGTTTGGCCGCTGGTGGCTGTGGGGCGGAGGGGGACGAACGGGGTGGCGGTGGCCTCGCTCCCCTCTGGTCCCTTGTTTCACGAAGAACCGTGGAATCACCAAGGCTGGAAGAGACCGTCAGCATCATCCAGTCCAACTGTCCACCCGGCACTGCCGCTGTAACCACTGAAACACATCACCCAGCGCCAGATCCAGACGCCTGTTATCGCCTCCAGGGATGGTGACTCCCTCACCTCCCCGGGCAACTTTATTCCAGTGCCTGACCACTCTTAACAGTGAAAAATTTTATCTAATATCTAGTCTGAGTCTTCTCTGTTTCAGGTGAAGGTCATTGTCTCTGGTCCCCTCAGTGCAGGCACGGCAGAGGAGACCGGCCCCACCTCACCACAACCTGTCAGGGAGCTGTAGAGAGTGATGAGGTTCCCTCTCAGGCTCCCCCTGAGATTTCCTTGGTTTTGTAGGGCCTTAGACTCATTCGTTTGCCTTAATTGGTTTACAGCTGCCGACTTAATGGAGAAAAAAGTACGATTTTCTGCTCATTTTCCTACTTTTTCTTTTCCTGCTGTAATAAAGCGCGCTCCACCAACAGCCCCGTGTCTGCCTTGTTTTGCGTGTCTGCCGTGGATGGGTGAGCTGTGGGGATCAGGGCCGGAGATCGCAGACCACATCCCCTGTCCCACGGCCCAGCACCGGCCTGAGCCTTCTCCCACGGGCAGGCGTCACAAGCAGAGCTTTTATCCTGGAGAGGCTCCCCTGAAGAAACCATGGTGTAAAGTGTACCAGCGAAAGAGAAATCCCAGAACATGCTCGGAAAGAGGCTTTCATAAGTCAGTCACCATAATTACCCCCATTTGCCTTATTTAGAGTGTGAGCTTCTCTAGCATCAATTTTCAGTCTTTCCTTCTTCGCTACAATTTTTTGCCTATTTTCAAATCTTGTTCATCATACAGATAATTAAATGTGCTAAGTGCCTTAGAGCTTCTCTTCACCTAAGCATCCAGAGTGTTCAGTTGAGTAGTTTAGCAGTCCTCCAGCACCTAGGAAGGAGGTCTGCTCCCACCTACAGTTTCTTTCCGCTGTCCTCAGCCAGTCCCAGCAGCTGTCGAGCTCTTCTGAGGGAAAGCTTAAATCATTGCCCCAGTACAAATCAAATCCGCCAAAAAACCATGAATGTATTTTTTCCTGGTTAGTGAGCCATACTAGCAATAAAAGGCTCTTTCAAGCACAAGCATGAGCCAGAGCAACGGAGTGTGTGGCTGGAAACAGGAGAAAGGAGGAAGAGGAAGGAGAAATGGGATTGAGAGGGAGGCTTGTTTCACTTCATTCTGGTGCTAACAGGCTGTTTCATCATTTGAGCTGTCTGCATAATCATAACCTTAGTTAAGCTAAAAAGAAATTTTGTTGCAATATATGTTTTTCTGCTATTGTCGCAGTATATTTTCCAGTTCTCAATTCTCTCCAGTTGCCAGCATCTTTTGTGAGCCCCCCAGGGACTGGGGTAGCAGCCGCAGCAGTGCTGAATACAGAGGAACACCAACTCTCCAGCTGCTCAGGAGGCTTCTGTTTCTATATCCAAAAATCAGTCAGACCTGGAACCTTCCTGCATGCCACCACCTGAACCGTTGGCTACTGAGTCATGCAACTACGGGTCATTAAACATGTACAAAGTGAAATCCTGGGCTTAGGGTATAAGTTCACAAAAATCCCATGTTACATGTCTTCTGGGCCAGGAGGAAGGGAGGGAATCTAGCTCTGGTTTAATAATGACAGATGATTACTACTTAAGGAGTGCTAAATTTTCTGTGTAGCCAAAGGAGGTTTTAACATAAGTGGAAGTTTAAAAACTGTGTGCGCCGACCAAGTGTGTAATTCTTCATCCTGAAATGAGCTTGGTACAGTGAAGCCCTGGACCCACCCTGTAGAATGAAGAGCCACTGTAGTGTTCATGTAACATGGAAATTGCAGGTGTGTGGTTGACAGTTTCCCAGGTCATGCAATTCTGCTGGGTGCCAGTGCTGACAACTGAAGGGTGATGTTTTCTTTTGGTTTGATATTGAATGCTCCTCTCATTGCAAAGACCTTTCTCTTCTCCAGAAAGCTAGGTTATTTGCTGGTTTTTGCATTACTTTATCTCTTAGCAGTCTTTCAAGATAGGCTGCTGTTATCCAGCGAGCAGCCTTTTTCTGTGGACATCAGACCTGCACTGTCAATGCACTTTCCCCGATTTTACCCACAAGACTCTAATGGGTATTCATTTTCTTTATGATGATGTCCTAGCCCAAACACTTGGTTCCATATAATCTATTACTTGTTGAGCATACTATGTGTGCACTATTACATATATGTAATCTAAGAACCAGCGAAGTCCAGGTTATGGGCAGTAGCTCTGGCACCACGTCCACCTGTGGGACATCCACCTTGGTATCAAAAGTGAATCTTATTGTCCTCATTTCCCAATATATCGTGAAACATGATTTCAATAAGGATTTTCAAGAACAATATAAGGCTGCTGCTTCTTCTTCTTGCTTAGGAACAGCTATTGGACAGGGAAAGATTATGCAGTTTGTACTGAAAGGCTTTCTGAAAATTGTTGTTCATTTAAACGTAGGAACAAAACATAGTAAACCGGAAAGATAATTGCTGAAAAATGGGTGTGTCTAATCTGTGCAGTTTGGCATGTCTCAGGGTCCTCATCTTTCAAACACACTGACCGAAGACAATTCCAGCTACTGGTCTAGTCTTGTTTCCTTCCCAGAGAAACCAAATCTTGGAAGGGGGTGGCATATGCCTCAGTCACTCTGTGATGTGAACTGAACAGCTGGGACAAGGCAGATGCTTCTGTGTCCTGGAGTTTGGAGGGAAGTAGAAGAAGGGCTGGGCCATATCTTTCTAAGAACTCCACTGAGACTGGGGAGCTCTAAGGAGTCAGAGGTGAATTGCCCAAATAAATGGCTCTAGATTAGTTCCTGAGGTATGTGCATCAATTGTTTGAAAGAAGTGGAACAAATGGCCAAGTTATTAGACTTTGCATGTTGAAATAGAATATCCATGGGCATGTGTGATAATTTTCCATTGTCAGTGTACTCTTTGTTTTTTACTGGTCTAATGCCAACTTTCAAAGAATAATAGAAACCACCTACTGACCACCTACTGGTATCAGTCTCAGCTGTTGCAAAAATCTCAATAAAATAATACATAATTGTTACTGAAAAATTTACATTTCTCCTTTGAAGCTGAAAACAGGTTGTACTTTTTTTTGTAAGGAAGCTCTCCACCCATTCCACAATGAGACATTATTAGTGTTCACTCAAAACATGTATAAATGTCAGCACTGGAAACAGAATATTTGTATTGAGGTGGTTCCCCCTACCTGGGTAGTTATGAAGGAGTTAACAGGTCCTGCTCTAAGCCAGGTGCAAGGAGTATCCAGACATGTTGTTTGTATTTCTGGAACAAGCTTGCCCCAAACCACCTTAAGTAACTGTGGAGCTGCTTTGCACTGAGCTGTGCCTCTAGACTTCAGGTACAAGACTTTTTGTACTTTCTGTATGGAAACAAGAATTACAGCATAAACCCCTGTTTTGCAGAAGAGATTACATTACAGGAGCTTTGCCCCAGTAAGGTACTTAGCATTAGAAACTGCTGGGTCACTTTGTTCCTCATTCTCTGTTCATATTTTTTTGATCTTGCCTTTTAAGGGCATTATAACACATTACTTTCACTGTGCCCTCCTCAGCCCATGGAGTGGATGGCACTCAGTGAGTGATTTTCCACTATTCACTTGGCAGTTTCATGCCTGATTTCCTCTCTACTATTCAAACCCCACTCTAAAGATGGAAATACTAATGTCGTCACCATCCTTTCTAACACTCAAACGTCTGAGTGCTACGCAAACAGTTGCTCATTTATTTTCTTTCCTAATTCCTGGGATACAGACAAGGAATTCAGGCACTCAGGTTGAATATGCTCGTAATGCATTATTCTGAGCCTCAGTTCTATAAATTTGTGTCTCATGCTTGTGGGAATACAGGTGATGTTTTGTTAAATCCCCACCTTCCTGACTTCACTCATGGTTGTGTGCGCCCAACACTTCTGCAGATTAGACCGAGAGCCTCTGTGGGGCAAATAGAAAATGAGCAAAACACAGGAACTGCTTGTGGAGAGCCCAGAGGGAGGAGTTATTTGTCATTGCAGGAGGGCTCTGGTGCAGAGGTCAGAGCAGCATCCAGCTCCACAGCCTGACAGTCCAGGGCGTGAGCAATGCAATGTTCCTCTCTCCTCCGCATTCGTTAGACACTTTCCAGCCTTTGCAACAGATGAAGAAGAGGTCCTGCAAACAACAAGCTCCGTCATGAGCCAGTCCTAGGAGACAGCAGACAAGGAAGAGAGCCAAGGAAAGGGTGGATTTGAGCTCTACACAGGCAGGCGGGAGGAGTGACTGTGCTTTTCCCGTGCCTAATCACCAAGTGGGATTTTGCTGGAAAGGATTTAAATAACCTGAACAGTTCTTTCCTACCTCTGATGAACATGTTTCAGGGTTTAAAAAACTCTGTTCTTTGTTTTCATATTGTGAAGACTAGATAAGTGTAGCAGAAATAAGGTGTATGTTTCACAGTAGTTGTTATTCTGTTTGATTGTTTCCCCAGGGATTCAATGTCTTTTCCTTTCTCCTGGGATGTCTAAATTAGCATTTTATACATTCGTGTTAGATGCATTCTTGTTCAAGCCAAGGTTGTGGTCTAATTTAGGTGATGTTCCATGGTCTAGAAGAAGCATGAAGCCAGAGAATAGAACAGATCCCTCTGCCCTCAAAATAATGGAATCATAGAATCACAGAAGGCTTTGGATAGGTATGATTGATATGACCTTAAAGATCATAGCATTCCAAACTCTAGACTAGGTTTCTCAAAGCCCCATTCAACCTGTCCTGGCTACAAGTGCTTGTGGCAAGTACATCATGAGGAATCATGAGCTCTGATGCCTCAGTGGGAGCCTGGCTCTTTGTCTTGAAATGCCACCAAAGATAAATTTGAGCAGACGTCAGCCTCTGGGATGGGGTGGTGGGACAGAGGTGGACAGTTCTCTTGCGCTGCTCTGGCTACTGGGGCTGTAACCTCTGGCAGAAGAAGCAAAGGAGAGCTGAGTTTAAGAGCAGCTGCTCCAGCAAGGCTCACTAGTGGCACCTGTTGGAGAATTTTTATGGCGTCCTCGAGGTGAATTAAACACACTAGTGCTTAAATATAAAAGAAGAAGTTAATGAACAATGCATTGGGCAGAGTCTCATCACAATATGTGGTTTTACATGGGATCTGCAAAGACGTATCATGAACAGATTCCTTATATACACATCACCAAATCCAAGATTGTTTGCACGGGGCACCTCAGCCTGTGGATCCACCCCTCATCCAGCTCTGCTGCACACAGTTTCCCCCTGAGCTTGGATCCCTGAGCACTCTTATTCCAGGATGGCTGCAAGACAAAGCTGAGACTGTTTCTTATCTCATCACCAAGGGAAACTTCACCCCCTTGGAAGGAGTCTGTTCTGCCTCTGGCATTCCTGCTTCCAACCAGTTTAACCTCTCCTTGCCCTCCATGCCAGATCATTCCTCAGTCACAAATTACCACTGCTGAACAGTTAAAATTAGAATTTCCTTTTCATTTCTCTCACCACTGGAAGACTTTAGACCAAGCCAAAAATTCTGGGGGAGACTGTCATGGGAATTTGAATTGCTGTGAGCAATCAGGAGATGGCTCATCCAAAGGCATGTGTTGGTGTTGGCATAGTGCCCTTACTTTTCTGGGGAGCTGTCTCCACGCTGACTCAGCAAGTCAGATGCTTCCTGTAGCTCCAGGAGTGGTTTTTGGCAGTCTGCCACTGCGTTTCTGACTACACCAAACCTGTTTAGCTTATGAGACCAGTCTTGAGCTATATAACTACTGGAGCACCAATGTTTGTTGGTTTGTTAAAAAAAGCAATAAATTGTCCCCACTGGTAAACTAACCAACTGTTTAAATGCCTGTCTTTTACCTTGTGTTTTGTCTTTATCTTCCTGTTTTCTGCAACATCTGCTTGTCACCCCTCTTCCACCAGTTTTTTCTTCCAATGTTACTGTGCTCTTTTAGTGGTTTTCTGTTTTAATTTTTGTCTTTCTACCTGTGGTTTGTGTTTTCAACTGCAAAGCAAAGCTGTAAGAGGTAGATCTCCAATGTTTGTTTATTTAAGTCAAAAACAATTAAAAAACATATGGAAAGAAATAGGTAAAATGCAATATTACAGCAATTCTGGTAGTGGAAAATTAATATTACTTGTTAAACAGGAGCACACAGATATATATTTTTCAAATTAGCCACCTGCATTCAGTTGCAATTAAATTTTCTCAGGCTAGAGGGCTGATTCACATGTAAAACCAGTGGGCTGTGTTTCGGACAGTTTATTTAGTCATATATTCATCTCTTTTTAATATAATTTGGACAGTTGAACAGCCTTATACTTTGAAGTTGGTTTCATATTATGTCTGTTATACCACCATGCCTTATTTTTCCTTTCTTTTGCACAATGAAGACACTGTTCACTGCCACAGTTCCCTTTCTTCAATAAAACAAGAAAATGAAGAAAACTGGCTCATAGAAGTATGATCACAAAGAGGAATGTATCACTGAAGGAATTGAAGTGATGACTGGCAGATTTCTGCTGCAGCATAGAAAGCTACTCACTCTTCGATCTTGGCTTGTATCATCCAATAAATATTGTATTATAAAAATTAGAATATAGATGTAGGAAAAAGAAATCTTCAAGTAAATCTTGAAGTAGAAGTAGTAGTAGAAGGACATGTATTTTCCCTTGGAAGAGAAAAATGTGGCTCAGTTGCATAACTGTGTGCCCCACACTTCTACTTTGCATTTTGCACAGTCCAGTGAAGCTCAGACCTCCATTAAAAAACATATTATTGTACAACCATTCTTGGAAAAATTTTCCATACCTTGGCAACAGGCTTGCATAAATCCACCAGGGATGGTCTCAGTGAACAATAGAATGATCCAGTGTTCGTGTGTAGATCCAAAAGAAAAGTAAAAAGATTCTGAAACCAGAGAAGACTGTTCAAGGAAAGCTCTGCTGATGACCTCCCCTATTTTCAGGCTGCGGATCCTTTCCAGCTGCACTGTTAATCCAGCTTCTCCATTCTTCCCAAACTACTGGAGACTTCTCCAATCCCAAAGTGGCCTAATAGCTGTTGAAATCACCGTCACGGGGAAGTCACTGGTGGTTTCTAGCTGTTGTTGGCTTCTGTGTCCCCTTAGACCTGTAGTGGCCATCGCTGAGAGAAAAGTCTCCACTGTGACTACAGGTGCTAAGATGGCTCCCAGCCAGAATGTCATCTTGCCAGTAGGGTGGTGATTTCCTTTCACACTGGAGAGATGGACTCTGGTTGAGATGGACCCTATCTAGGGGCCTGATCCACAAAAGACTCCATCCATAGATTTTCGGAAGGCTGTATATTTTTATTTTTCCATGCATTTCGTTTCATTTCATGCAAGCAAGTAAAGATGCACAAGCAAAAAGCAAGAAAGCTTTTTCTCTCTCTAGCAAGCAGCTACTCTGAGAGATTGTCTCTCTGTGTCTGTCCGTGAACAGCACAGTGTACCACAAAATATGAAAACAAACAAAGATAAAGCTTTTTCATTGTCAAGGAAAATACCTGATCAAAACATCCTTCTCATGTTTACATTCCTCATCAAAAATTCTCCTGGGAATTCCATTTCCCCTTTAGAAATGGAGAAGTGTTACAACTCAAGACACTTAGAAAGAAATTGCTTTTTTTCAAGCTTGCTGCTGGATTTCTCTAAGATTCTCTAAAATGTCAGCCCCACAATGGATGTTGTCCTTGCACAGGTGATCGCTTCAGGAACAAAAGGAGCACAAAGCCAACCCCACGGCAACCTGATGTGAGATTTGCCAAAGTGGCGCAAATCCAGACTGCAGGACCAGAGCGATATCAGTGCTTGCACGGAGAAGATGGAAATAGCTGTAAACAACAGGGTGGTTCTCAAGAACCTTACAGAATAGGTAATTACAAAATAGATTCTTACAGAATAGGTACAAGTGTCACTGAATCTCTGTGGCTTCTAAATGCAGATGTAGACTGAATTGTGAGTGTGATGAAGGAGGAGACATGAAGTAAGTGCTTGTTATGAATGGATGATGTAGGTTTAAATCAGCCCTTGCCTATTGCCAAGGACTCTGGCAGCAGGCAGTAGCTGTATCAAGGTGGCCAGCACCCCAAAATCCACTCTGATTTGCAAGTTCTTTAATAATGGCTGACTCAGTCTATTATAAAATGGATTATTTATTAATAGACACAAAACCAACAGACATAAGACTTGAACAGACTATTATACACAGGGATAAGACAAAGAGGGTGTACTAGTATTCATACATGTGCAGTTAAAGGAACCATTAAAATTACAGCCAGCTCAAAAATAATATAACCTAGGATTCAATGTTTCTTACCATCCAATTCTTTGATGGAGTACACATTGAGAAATCCTCTCTCTCAATCCCTGGAGAAGTGACCTGGAGTTGCTCTTTCCTCCAGGGAGAAATCTTCTCACATGTTCCCAAAGAAATGTGTAAGAGACTTCTGCCTCTGTGAGAATCATGTGGGATTTTATAGACATAAGAACCGTGTCTTTTGGTCAAGAATATTTCTTTCATCTCTTCCCACATTTGCTTTGCAGACTAAGATGTTCTTAGCTGTGGGCCTGAGTCCTTTTGGCACCAGAGGTACCCCATGCTGCGCCTGTGACCTGCCCCAGTTGTCTCTTGCATATGCACCAACCATCTGTGGCAGAGAGGGAGTAGACACGTCCTGCCACAGTGCTACACTTAATGGATGCCTGACTCAGGCAATGAATCATATAATCGTAGAATCATTTGGGTTGGAAATGAACCTTAATGAACATCTAGTTCCAATCCCCCTGCCATTGGCAGGAGCACCTTCCACTGGGTTACTCAGAGTCCCATCTACCCTGGTCTTGAACACTTCCAAGCATGGAGAGTCCACAAACTCTCTGGCCAACCTGTTCTCGTGCCTCTCCAGCTTCACAGTAAAGAATTTAATTCTCATCTAATCTAAATCTACCTTCTTTCATTTTAAAACCGTTACCCTTTTTCTGATCACTACGTGTTTGTGCAAAAAGTCTCTCTCCATACTTCTTGTCAACCTCTTTTACATACTGGAAGGCTGATAGCAAAATAGCAACTAATAAGCTACAGGGCAGTGCACCTCTTTAAAAGGGAGGGAAGGAAGGAAGGAAGGAAGGAAGGAAGGAAGGAAGGAAGGAAGGAAAGAGAAAGAAGGAAAGAAAATAAAGGGAAAGAAGGAAAGAAGGAAAGAAGGAAAGAAGGAAAGAAGGAAAGAAAGAAAGAAAGAAAGAAAGAAAAATAAAGGGAAAGAAGGAAAGAAAGAAAGAAAGAAAGAAAGAAAGAAAGAAAGAAAGAAAGAAAGAAAGAAAGAAAGAAAGAAAGAAAGAAAGAAAGAAAGAAAGAAAGAAAGAAAGAAAGAAAGAAAGAAAGAAAGAAAGAAAGAAAGAAAAGAAACCAGCAGAAGAAAAGCAAAGGGAAGCAAAGTGAGGCAGAAGGTGCCATTACATTCCCTGCTCCATCTGCTGGAGCAGCCCAGAACAGCTTGTTGTGTTCACCCAGACAATTGGATTGCAGCAATCTTCTCCTGTCTTGTTACCTAGCTACCTTTATTCAAATAATTATTTGGTAGCAGTGAGCCGCATTACTTTTGTAATCACATCTGAGATTTGATTTCTCCCTGTTAAGTGTTTTGAGCACCTGCAATTGAATGTTTAGGAGTAACAGGATAATATAGAAGTTTCTGTTTTGTTATGAAATGATACAATGCAACTCAACCCCAGAGTTTAAAAAAAGAAAAAATTGCTTTAGTGAGATGCAGTTTGCTGCACTGGGTGAGTGGTAATAACTCCTCATGGTTTATTTTACAGCCATTTCCTTTTCCTGCTTGGGTTCCCATATCTGTTCTCTTTTGTCTCCACTTTCATAATTCCTCTCTTTAGCGTTTCTCTTCTGCAATACTTATAAAAAAGGTAACTTGCATAAATCATAATATTCTCAATTGTTACTTTAATCATGGGTTTATTAGTTCCCTTTTCTACAGTTTTAAGGGAACTGGTCATGACGGAACACAACATATTATTAAAATATTTTCATTCAATTAAAGGATGGTATTTCTGATTGAGATTTAGTTTCTAATGATTGATATTAGAGGGAAGTTAGTGGCAGTGTAAATCCCAAGTTTGATAGGAAGGTTACCAAACTTTCATATGACATTATCAAAGAACAAAAAAAAAAAAAAAATCCCAAAGAGAAAATGAACTGATATGGTGCAAGTAAATCAAGTTTGTTATTTGATATCTAAGCACATTCAGAGGATACTCTGAGATAAAGATGGAAATATTAACTTGGTCATTAGAGGAAATATCCGTCCCTACTATTATTTAAATGCTCAGGGGCAATTGTCCTGAAATAGGATACAAATAAACCAAGTTTCCAAGCCTGTCCAATTTTATAGTCCATCAATGTTGATTATCCTAATGTAAATACAGGGCATTGTCTCTGCAGAGTGCTTCACCATGAAAAAAATTACAGGGTCAAATATATCACAAGGAGGTCAGATTACAAAAGAGTTGTATCTCTACAATCCACATACAATCTACAGAAAAAAATGATGTTCTTTTTAAAAAAAATATTCTTTTTTAAGGAAATATGAGTACACTATTCTCCTGAAGTCAGATGACTCACAAATTCTGCAGAAGGCAGAGTATAATGTAGGCAAAATCTACCCTTTTGACAACCATGACGGTTGTTAAAATAGACCAGTGGAGTGATACTGTAGCAGCATGAATTTATTTTAGATTTTGTAGATCATTAAATAATTAAACTATGGCATTATTCTTTACAACATCTTTAATATAATTTCACTCATATTCTTTTAGATACTCTATTATAATTTAGGCATACAAGACTTCCACCTATTCCACTGACCCAGGAAAACCAGGAAAAAAGTGAATCCAGCTAGGCATCTGTTGGAATTATCTCTGGAATTACAGTCTCTCTGGGGAAGATGCTACATTTCTGGCATGATCACTTTGTGGCAGCAGCTGGTTTATGAAGGCAGGCCGGGCAGTGTTGTGCCGTGGTGTGCCATGGTGTGTCAGGTCTGTTGTTGTGAGGGGACACGGCAGCCAGTGTTCTCCTCCCTGTGCCTGCAGCACTGCTGAAGCCTTTCAGTTTGCAGACGTATGATGGCTCTGCCAAGTCAACACTGATGCTGCACAAGGACCTTCAATTTCTGAACTGTCCCCACAGCACAGGATCCTGTGTGATGACAGCCATCATTCCTCCCTAAAAAAAGATGTTTCTTGTGGCTGGTGAGGAGTAAAACCTTAATTCTTGTTCTGTTGAACATTTTCAGGGATGCCAGAAAAGCCAGGTTTTCAGCTTGGCCCTCAGAAACCTCAGTGGTCTTACCCAGCATATCTCCATATCTTCATAAAAGTGATACTTGATGAAAATAGAAAGAAAAATACATAGGCACGTGGAAGAAATAATGTTTATGTTGCATAAAAACAAGAAACAAATCTGAACTCACAGAGCTGAGTGGCTGCTGTCGAACAAACCTCACAAACAAGGAGGTTTGCCAGTAGGTGGTGACATATAATTATTTATTAGCTGTTTTCTGGCCGCAAACGTTCTGCTCTACAAGCAGCTTCACTGTGCAACTTCTTGTTTAAGCTTTTCTTTCATATTGCTCCACCTTTCTGAGATCTCCTTTACAAGTTTCACAGATGCAGAAGTGTTACATAGCTGCAATTGCATCTCCCAGCTGTAGCATGTCAGCCTGCTCCTGTTCTCTGAACTGCAGGGCTTCCTTCCCACTGCTGAGCAAAATTCTTGGTTGGTGTGGTTTCAGGGTTTTTTGTCTGTTTATAAAAGAAAATAGCCCAGTTCTTGCAACACATGCATGGGAAAAAAAATGTTACTCCTTTCTTTGTAGTGTGTACCTCTTATTTACTTCCAGTGAATAAACAAGTTTTATAGTTAGCTGTGTGGAAATCTGCTATGTGCTGCCAAATATAATCAGCAACCTTTCCTAAGTCCATCACACCCTTCTGTGCATCGGTGCTCCTGAGTTATGAAGCCATCAGTAACCCTTGCACAAAAAAAAAAATTATTCCCCTCAGCTTGGTCTATCTATTATTTCCTATTAATTTAAATACCATACGTGGGTTGTGACTAATGAAAGCCGTATAGCTACAGCATATGAGATGAAGCTTGGCTTTAGATAGTGAGTTTTTTTGGAGCAGCAGGAGGAAGCAAGCCTTAAGGCTTCTCTTAGGCTTCAGGAATCACCACAGAAGTGAGCTGAGCCTGTTTGTGGGAATAGTATTGGCTCCATGGAGGCCACAACCCAGCTTACTTCACTGGCTGGAGCAGAGGCGATAGATAAGGGTGCTTCTGGCAGCCTCTGCCCGCTGCCAGTGGGTGTATCTGGGTGAAAAGTGTCTTGCTGCCCTTTGGGGGAGGGTGGTGCAATGTCGCCATGCATCAGTCTCGACACAGCTCCTGGCCCTGGAGACATGAGCAGAGCTCGTGAGGACACTGCTGCCCTTGCAGCTGGTGTGGGCAGCCAGGCTGAGCTGGGGGCAGCTGCTAAACTGCTGGGTGCCGTGCTGGGTGAAGTGTCAGCACGCTCTCCTTCCCGCATCCACATGCTCTTGAGCTGCTCTTTCTGAGCTGGTTCTCCTCAGTGTTCCTTAGGGCTTAACCAAAAGGTCATATTACAGTTGTTAAAAGGTTTTTCACTTCCTAACTGCTACTTGATGCATGGCTGAGTTCTTGATGAACACCCATGTTCAAACCTGCAGTGACGAAGGCTTATACAGTCAAACACACGCAGTGCTTTATTCCTGATGGTGTCACTGGCCTGAGTTGAGTCTTAAGCCCAAGTTGTGTCAGTTTTTCACATTAATATTCTTCTTACCATTCATGCAAGGAGTTTGCTTCATGAAGCCAAGTCAGTATGTTTTTTTTGACTGCACCCATAACTCTTGTAGGTCACCCTCTTGGGCTGAGTCAAGACAACCAAAAGCGTACACAACACACAATGTGCTGCAGAAAATTTAATTTACCTGTCAGTCAGTGGGACCACATGATGCTTTCAATCCCTGCTGTACAGATTGGTGGCAACTGCCTGAATTTTGGCTGTGAAAAATGGTGTGTTTGTCTGAGGAACACCGAGATACCACACCCGGAACATCAGGGCACTCTACTGGTGCTGCTGAAAAATCAGGAAAACCTAATATTAATAGAAGGAGATTCTCACTTATCATCTGCTATATTTGGTAGAGTATCTGTGGCAGGCAAGACTCCTGTTTGCCTTTACCACAAGGACACAAGTCACAGGCTGTACCTTGTTATAGTACAAGGTGGCTTTGGGTATGTAGATTGGCCTATTTAAGACTTTCCTGAGAGAAAAAGCAATTATTTAAGGTAAGTTGTCAAGCAGCTGCTGTGCTCTGCCTACACCTGGTTATACTTTTAGTGCTATTATATTTGTACAAAGCAGAAAGTGAAAGAAGGTGGGCATCTTTAGAGAAGTTACTGCTAGTGTTTGCTGGCAGCAGGATGCCATTTATAAATGATGTTATCACGTTGCAGCACAACAACCCAAAGCACAGAGGGAAAAAGCAAGTGTGACTGGCAGCTCTAGCTAGGGCAACACAAAGATATGGTGAGGAGACACAGGCAACTGTTGCTGGTTAAATGTTATTCCTGTGTGTTGGACACAAAACTGACACTAACTTCTGACTTTCTTTTTTCAGTGTTGTTTGGATAACACATGCAAAAAGAATTAGACAACAATATAATAAAATTATTATTCTCATTTAGGATGAAGAAGGCACAGAATGAAATCAAAGACGATGCCTAGAACTGAAATTTTCCATGATGTGAACAAGCAGGAAATGGGAAAGCAAGGTTTTTTCAAAATCAATTATATAATAACAAGCTAAATTCAGCTGATGAAAAAGAAGTTTTTATAGGAAAATAAATGAAACACCTGTGCTTAAATGAAAATGGGGTAGAACACTGGAGCTGACATGCAAAATTAGTGATTTTTAGTTTAAGGGCAAACCTTGATGCTGTAAATAGGGTTTATTTCTTCAGTATAGTAACTTAAAAATTACCTCAAAAGTAATGACATGTACACAGTTAGCCCATGTCTCACTGCCTGCTCTGGACAGTATTTCCACCTGCCAGATTTGCATGTTATTGCCTTCAGTGTGGTGTTCAACTGCAACAACAAGATGTCCAAATCTTTAATGTTTTATCGCGCAGCTGTAGGGACACCAACAAAAACTGGTACCAAAGTGAGTCTGAAAAAACCTTTAGTTTCTCTCTTAGAAACATATTAGTTCTTGGATGACTAATGAAACATCATTATACCTGAGGCTTGATGGCTTGATGCCAGGTCTAGGAGCAAGCTAAAGTTTGAATTCTCTCAAGTCAACAACAGAAAGGAGAAAATGTTTAGCGGGAAAATAAAAGGTGATCCAAGGAAGATGAAAAAAGCCCCAAACCAGTGTGGTTGTCTAGATCTCCTTTCTTCTCTTTCTTGTATGATTCATTCTATGAGTGTGTGAAAGACCATTTTTTCCTTTTCTCCCAGACAAATGTTGTTAGAGGAAGTAAGTCCACCTCCGCAGCCATCCCTTTGCCCAACTGCTGCAGCCCGCCGTTCCCTCTTGCAGTGGCACACCAGAGCCAGGACAGTCCACAAGGAGAAGGGAGGGGCAGCAGGCTGGCAGCTGAAGGGCAGGACGGACTGCAGCCACCAGCTAGCGCAGCCTGAGTCTCCCGGACACCGGTCAGTAGCCATTTCATATATTGCTAAACTTGAACTATAAACTGCAACTGGTACATCTGCAGGATTAATCAAAATACACCTGACTAACCTTCAAATTATCAACTATTACAGCTGTTTGGTTACTTTGGAACTGCTACTGCTACGTGACATCAGCTCAAGGCCAGACCTGCAACTGTCTGCATCAATCCAGTGAAGCTCTGCAGAAAGGTGCCAGAACAGAGAGAGAACAAGCTCTCTCCAGAAATGGTTAATCAATAGCTTGCAAGGTTGACTCAATGCCATTAGAGACAGTAGTGTACTCACTGTATATAAATTGTGACCTGTCTTCTGTTTCATTCTCAGCCACCTCTCCTGCCATCCTGGTAGTTATCCATTTTCCTCTTGGAAGCTTCTGGGCATTAGCAGAAATGTTCCTAACATCTTGGCTCTGGGGAACGGCACTAATATTGTGTTGTGTGTCTTTGTTTCTTCTAGGGAGGAGGAGAAGGTAAGGAACCTGTTGTAACTGCATCTCAGTGTGCCTAGCCTTTATTTGTGTCAAATATCCTGTGTACATCCCTGAAAGAACTGTAGCCTCAAGACTGTGGGATGAACATATGCAGGATAGCACAGACAGTGCTGTAATTTGGTCTTTTGAGGGATTTATTTTTCCTATCGAATTTTTGTGTATGAACTTTGCAATAATAGTGCAGTGATGCCTAGAGGTAGGTGTAGATACAAATCTATGCACAAGTGAGGTAATTAAAATAGGAATGTGTATGTTCTGATTTCCTAAAGTTCTGGGCGGGAGTTTCACCTGTATTGTAATCACAGCTAATGCCTACTTACATGTAATTAGAGTTTAATGCCTGCTTACAAACATTTTTACATTATATCTCATAGCATGGTTTAATACAGGTAATATTTATGTACCATGCTATTTCGAATACATATTCCTTAAAAGCATTTATCCTACTGGCACATTTACATAAGGAGCAAATAATTTGCTTAACTGCTTTGATTTCATATTTTCAGCAGCCATTTTCTTGTTTGATTTTAAAAAGTTTAATTAAAAAGAAGTGAAAATAATTAACTTCATTTACTGGAAAAGCAGAAGTATTACATGAAAATTATTTCAGCAGTCATGATGTCCTTATGTAGGAAAGTTGTCTTCCACTCAAAAAAGAAAATCACTTAAGCATATGCTTCACTTAAGGTATCTGCTTAATTTAAAGCTTGTGCTTGATGATACCTTGTTTGAAAGACTAGCTCTTATGCTTACTGAGGGACATAGCAAAATTCCCATATTTTTAGAAAGATCTGGTCCATTAATGGGATATGCCAATAATAAAAAACTTACTATACTTAAAAGTTTATTTCCTTGGTATTCAAATGAAATTGTGGATACAATTGCCCAAAAATGTATCAGACAATATTAGTGTGATGGATTATTAATGTGACAATTTAATAACTTCATGTTAGCTAATGGAAATAATTTTGCATTTGAACAGGTGAAAAATATACCTCTGATCCAGGGAAAAGAAAGATGACATTATCAAACCATGTTTTATTATGTCTATTAGAGTTAAAGTTGTTCTTTCTTACATAGCTTAGCCCTTAAAGAGGAGAAAATTTTTTGTAAAGAAACTATTTATTTGAAATTTATTTTTCTTTCTTTTTTTTTTTTATATTACACAAAGCTTATCATCAGTATTTTACATACTTGGTAGTCCCAGAAAAGAGATTTTTATACATAATTTCAAATTCTGCTTTTATTTGTGTTTTGTAGGCGACAAGGTGAGCCACCACTAGAAAATGGGCTCCTTCCATACCTGGGCTGTGCCTTGAAGTTTGGTGCCAACCCCCTTGAATTCCTCAAAGAAAAGCAGAAGAAGCATGGCCACATCTTCACTTGCCATGTAGCAGGGAAATACATTCATTTCCTCACTGACCCTTTTTCCTACCATGCATTGATGCGCCAGGGAAAACACTTGGACTGGAAAAAGTTCCATTTTGCTACTTCTGCCAAGGTACTTCTGGTTTTAATATCCAACATGCAAAGTATCTGCTGACATACCCAGTTAATCCCTTTAAGCATAACTATGCCTTTGAAATAGGATTGGTTTCACATTTCTGCACTTTTACTGGTTTAAAAAATTGTGGTCTTTTTTTTCTCTTCCTAAATGGAAAAGAAACTTGCAGTGATTTGAATTGTTCTAAGGCTATAGATTATACTAAGACTGTAGATTATTTTATTACCTTATTATCCTTCCCTCTAGTAAGCTATGAAGTTATACTTTGGCTTTCATTTCTGTTAGACTTTATCATCAAGGTAATGACAGGCCTTACTTATCATGCATACAATTTATTTTGTGACAGGCTTTTGGGCATGGTAGCATTGACCCAGCAGAGGGAAACACCACTGAAAATTTTCATCAGACTTTCATAAGAACCCTTCAAGGCAATGCCCTAGATGCCCTCATTGAAGCAATGATGGAAAACCTACAGTATGTCATGCTGCAGTCAAGAACACCTAAGCTTCAGTCGAACACCTGGGTGACAGAAGGACTTTATTCATTCTGTTGCCAAGTGATGTTTGAGTCTGGCTTTTTAACGCTTTTTGGTAAAGAATTTAATTCAAGTAATGACAAAAACCTATCATCAAAGCAGGAAACTGAGAGAGCTCACATCCTAAATGCCCTTGAGAACTTCAAGGAATTCGATAAGATTTTCCCAGCCCTCGTGGCAGGGCTGCCCATCCACCTCTTCAAGAGTGCCCACAGTGCACGTGAGAAGCTGGGAGAGGCCCTCCTGCACAAGAACCTCGTGAAAAGGGACAACCTCTCTGAGCTTGTCACCCTCCGCATGTTCCTGAACGACACCCTGTCAACCTTCGATGACATGGAAAAAGCAAAGACCCACGTGGCAGTGCTCTGGGCCTCTCAAGCAAACACCATTCCTGCCACTTTTTGGTCCTTGTTCTATCTTCTTAAGTAAGTACCAATGCTTTTTGCCTCCAAACAAGAAAAATATTTCTCTTTCAGAAAGCCGTTCATTAATACAGGCCAATTCCACTGCTTGATACCTCACCAGTGACAAAAATCTTCCTGTTTGCAGCAGAAGTGGTGTGTTGCTCTGGACTTACACAGAAAAGCCCTTCACTCGTCTGAGAGGAAGTAGTGGTAGCACAGAATAATTCTGTGGAAGCTTTTTTTTTTTTTTTAAGAAACAACACTCCAGGGCAATGCTATACTTTGTCAAGAAAGCTTTGGAGTAAATCTATATGATATGACATTAAAAGTGCTAGTTGCAATCAAAAAATTAATTGTATTAAGAGCTACAAATATAACTAGACATTTTTAGTCCATCTCACTTGAGCAGGCAAAATGAGGTTTAAATTAATTGTTGTTTTTTCCAATACTTAATAGGAAATAATTTATATGTTGATAGATCCCACTGAAGCTCTACTGTAGCTTGCACCTGCCAAGCTTGTTACTCGTGAGACAAGTGCACAGTTCAGATAATACCATCAAATGTCCATTTTAGAGTGGGCCTTTTTGCATTATTTGCCTCAGCATAACTAACCCTGAAGTATGTGCCTAAATTCCTAGTGCTTTTATTCATCATGTCTACTTACCAATGCTAGTTTTTGAGGTTATTTAGTACTTTTTGCTCCAATAATCAATTTGCTTTAGATTTTCTGGACTTGGAGTCTTTTAACAATCTGATTGTGCCTTCATAAAGACACTATTGCACCCTCTTTTATTGTCTCTATATATTTCACCATAGCTCATATATTCCATGTCTAAAAGAAAGGCTAGACACTGAAGGGTGTTATGTGGGTTCCTAGTATTAGGAAGATTCTTTTCAGATAGACAGAATATTGTCACATCAACCAGAATAAATGATGTTATAAAACTGATCTATAATCCTGTTCCTAAACTTTCTACCTGCAGTGGGACTATTTACTAATCTACAACTGGCTGGTTTTTTTCTTATTCTTAGTATTGCTTTTTAGTGACAGTACTGTTTATTTCCTGAATTACACACATCAGTTCTGTTCCACTTGTCATTGCAGAAAAAATCAAATACCTGGGGTTCCTTTCCTTTTTCTTTCCTTTGAAGATATCATACCTTTGCCAAGACATGAAAAAGTGGAACTGCAGCATTTTGCTGCAACATTTTCATTTTAGAAGGTTGGACTTGTCAGCCAACAAAATAAATTTTAGCCAGGAAGAAATTTAATAGCAAAACCCCTTCTTAAAGAATTCTTAAACTTAAAATCATGTTATACCTTTGCTCTTTTGATCTTAGGAATCCAGAAGCAATGAGAGCTGCTACCAAAGAAGTGCAGCGTGTTTTGGAAAGTGCTGAAGAGAGTGTCAGCTTCAATGGCAAACACATTTCCTTGAACCGAAAACAGCTGGATAATATGCCAATACTAGGTATGATTATTTTATGCAGGGTTATTTTATGCAGAAATCAAGCTACAATTTCCATAGTCTTCTATTTATTACCATATAAATACTTGCTATGGAATTCTTTTGGAATTAGCAAAGAAAGAGTAGAAGAGGAAACTATATGTTCCTTAGCAATAGCCAACTCAACCAGGCTTCCAAATGTCCCAGGTGGTACTGAGAGTATCAAAACTCACATGAACAGCACTTTTTCATGGGTAATGGCATGTCTCAATAATCCTACACAGCTACATACCATAGACCCATGGATAATTCTGAACAATATTTTGTTTGGTTATTTCTTTAAACCAAATAAAAAGACGTTGCCAAAACTTAAATCCCAGTTCTTATCATGTGAAGTAATATTTTCTAATACCATTACTTCTATTTCCTCTTAATATTTTTTCAAATTATAAGCACATTTTTCAGAGAGTTTTGATAACATTGCCTTTTAACTACTGTTACTTTAAAAATAAGTCAGCTTATATTGAAATAAAAAAAACCCCACATTACTTTTTTTTCTGAGGATGGGTTTCTATAAAGAAGCTCCTAAAGCTCCAGAAAATTCTGCTTACTACAATGTTTCTTTTTCTTGTTATGTTTTCAGTTTTCACCTTTTTGGTCTTTATCTCAGAGTGACAACATGTTTCACTTTTGAACATTTGGTTTCATCAACTATAAGCATTTTTCTAGGGGAAAGCAGATTAGCTTCTCAGTGGTATCTGTAGAAGGGATAGAAACGCTAAAAAGAAATTAGAAAGATACTTTCTTATGCATTTAGAAAGTTAGTACTACAACTTTTCTTCGAATAAATTCAGTGTTTGATAATGGCTCTGAAATAGTTCGATATCCATAACCTGCTCCCAGGATGTGAATACACTGTTTCCATGGCAACCATCCCTTGTCCTCTCCCAACAGACAGCATCATCAAGGAGGCAATGAGGCTCTCAAGTGCATCCATGACTTTCCGAGTGGCCAAGGAGGATTTCACTTTGCACTTGGAGAACGACTCTTACAACATTCGCAAAGATGATGTTGTAGCTCTTTATCCTCAGCTGCTGCATTTTGACCCAGAAATCTATGCTGAGCCCTTGGTAAGAATTTTTTTCAAATTGCATTAAACTTGTCGCTCCGGCAGAAGTGATCAGGCCTTTATCTAAAGCATTTATATGGGTGCCCCTTGGCTGGTCCTGTTGTATCCCAGATGGTTTCTTCCTAGACGTGAAGATGTAATGATAGGCAAGAAAAAGAATAAAATCAGTGCAAGCACTCTCTGAAAAGCATGTTTTAGTGTAACCAGAAGGTGTGCTAGCAGCCCCAGACAGCCTCCTACTTACTACCTTCCTTAGTGAGGGAAGATCACCATTATGAGGGTCTTTGAAGTAGGAAAAGGATAATAGTGTCCCAAAGGCACAGGGTCAGAATACTTCCAGTACTTCTTCTTCTGCTGCATGAACAAGAATGCATGTTACAATCCTTATTTTTAGAAGTCAGGAAAGAAAATGATAGTTGTCAGCAAAGAACCTGGGGTCCTGTCCCACATAACAGAACTTCCCAGAGGCCACTCTTTCTAAAACGGCACCATGGGGCCTGGTGCTGCTGTGCCATGCTTATTGCTAGAGGCATTTCTTTCCCAGCCTGCATTTTGTGTCTTAGCAGCTTTATCTGGTTTTTGGAGGTATTCAGATATCAAGGAACTCTTTTGTGTGTTTAATTGCAGACATTCAAATACGATCGCTTCCTGAATGAGAACGGGGAGGAGAAGACAGATTTCTACAGGAATGGTCGGAAGCTGAAGTATTACTACATGCCCTTTGGGACAGGCATAGCAAAGTGCCCGGGCAGGTTGTTTGCTGTCCATGAGATTAAACAATTTTTGGCTCTGATGCTTTCATATTTTGAGCTAGAGCTGGTGGACAGTAATGTGAAATGTCCCTCTCTAGATCAATCCCGTGCAGGACTGGGGGTTTTGCAGCCATCCAACGACATTGATTTCAGGTACAGGCTGAAATGCTTCTGAATCTACATTTTGTATTATGCATATACACTGTGTACTAGTAGTACATAAATACACTGTATATACTAACAGTACTAAATATACTGTATAACACATACTTTATATACATTTTATGTATATATGCAGATGAAATGCTTCAAGTCTTGGGGTAAAATCTATGCAAAGATGCTAATTCACCATTTTAATGAAAAACGTGCACCAGTGTGGCACCAGCATGCCGTGGTTTTTGTGCTGTTTTGATGCAGATGTCTCCCTTTTTACAAACCATTTTGAAATGGAAGTTAAGATTTTCAAGTGTGTGCGTACAGTAATGGGGTTTTTTTTCTGTCAGCAAATACTTTCCCGCAGTTAGAATTTCATCAGCTAATTAATCATAATTTCAAAATTGTACTACAGTTAAAACATATTCTTTTCTGTAATTGAAATGTTTGGGGGAGGGGGAGGGGAGGAGGGAGTGGTGTTTCTCCCCACAGGTGAAATAAAGTTTTTGTTGTATAAAGGCAGATTCACAGTGGGGAGGGGAGAGTTTTCTGAAGAAGTACCTTTATGTTTTTATGAAAAACTAGAAGACTTGAAAAAAACCTATGAAAATATTCACGTTCAAGTGAAACTGCAAAACTTGTATTATATTCATTGTAAGATACTTATTTTCAGAAAGTGCTAACTGTGTTAAAATAAATTATATTGGCTGAACCAAATGCTTCTCTAGACTGTTGTTTTAATGTCTTACCATTGTCAAAGGCTTATGCACTCATCCAAGCCACCTAAACCAGTTTTAAACTAGCCACCTCAAACACCAATATGGAGATAAATAAATATCTACCACATATTCACCAGTGGTTCAGGACTGGTTTTAGCCTCATTGCCTGAACTCCATATTTTCATAAGTCTCCTTAGGTATTCCCAGTCTAATTCCATTAAAGTTACCATGGGTAGTAGTATGTGGCATGTTCATAAGAACAATTGTTTCATGGTTAATATAATTTGCTTCTCTCTAAAATCCCTGTCCTTTTCTGCTACAAATGATAGAGGTGTGTATGTATGTCACAAAAGTCCGTTTTTTAATGGAACATCCTAGGGCTGAAAGAGAGAGCTTTCTTGTCATCTGAGGATGAAAGGAACAAATGGACTTAAAACATTCTTTTTACCCTGTGTTTTTCTAAGGACTTATGGTCTAAACTTTTGTCCTTGACTCAAAAGTAAGCCTCATGACAGAAGATGAGACACAGAACTACTAGGTATTTTCAGATTTCACATTCTGGCAAGATATCCTGCCTAACTGATAGAGCTCTTCTCAAATAAGGAATTTTCGATTGAGCTCTAGAACTGCTTTCAATTATCTATACTTTTTTCTTCTCACTATCCATTGTGCTAAACATTCAAATGTTAATAAAAAGATTGTGCAGTGTGTGATTATTTATTACTTTGGTGTTGTCCTTGTAATTTTATTCAATCTTTTTTGCATTTTCAAAGGACAACAGAGAACACCGATTTGTTGCCATTTGCAGAATGTATAATATTAAACTATTATATGTAATACAAGGAGGTTTGAATTATTACTTTGGCTCTCTTGGTAAGGGTCGTATCCAGCACAGCTTGTTTTCATACTTCCGTCAATTATAATTTGTATGATTTATATAAATTATAGAATATTTAATGTAAGCTGATTTGGACAGTGAATGCTAGCCTGACATGATTGTAATTACATGTGCCCAGCACATGTTATTATCATTAGAGCATCTTCTCCTTCCTTCTTAAATAAATCCTGCTTGACACAAGAGTTTTTGAGGACAGCAAGGCTCTGCAATGTTTTAAACAAAATACACTTCCTTGATGAAAAGGAATTCAACATGGCATTACAGCAGCAGAAAAAAGATAAGGCAGCTGCTAAACTAATTCTAGGTTCCTTCAAAAATTAAGCCTTCTTTTGCATCCCAATGTCTCCTTCAAACTGACTGCTCCAGACTTTTGTGACGGTGGTTTAATGGGAATTTGTCAGTTCCTTTGGTCTATGAGAAATTGAAGTACTCAGTAGCTCCTCAAGCTGATCTGACTTTCAGCTTCCCAAGTGTGGTAAAATAATGGAATATTGGTGAGGAGGATTGTGACACCCTCAAAATGGCTTGCAAGCTAGGGTGTCAAAAGCCACATACATCATACCAGTCATTGCTCAGCCTCATGTGCTGGACAACACCTGTGTTTAGATAACATAGTCTGGTGATAAATTTAGAGGTATCCTGTTGAGCATTGTTGAGAATCCTGCCTTGCTGTGGGAACAATCGAACAGTGGTACACTACACCTGTATGAATCCCTGATATACCGGGGACAAGAGAAGGTCTGGTGATGCCCTAGCATGCCCAGAGCTCCATGGTGCCTGCATCCCAGCCTGTGTGCCTCCACCCAGGTGCTGCTTTGGGGATCCCCCCACAGGCATCGCAGTTTAAACCAGCCAGCATCCAAGAACCAAGCAGCCAGCCACTCACTCCCCCAGCAGTAGGATCAGGGAGAACATCAGAAGTGTAAAAGCTAGAAAATCCATGGCTTAACAAAACTAAATTTTCTCTGTATTTCAGCATTGGTATTGTGGTGGTTCCTCTGTCCTGCCTGAGCTGCCTCACACATCAAGGAATACCAACAGTAGAGAACTCAGGGGAAGGTAAAAACATCAGAGGATTCACCCCATGATTAAAGTCAAGTTCTGAACATTGTGGAGAGGTTACTGACTTAAGTGCAGAATCGTCATAAATTGGCGGAAACCAGCACGGCCACCAGACAGGGTCCTGCAAGAGTGGCTCAAGTGCTCCTGCCCAAACTCCTGTGGGACCATGGTCTGCACCTCTCAGCCTGCTGCTACTCCTCTCTTGCTGGGGTAGCAGTTCTCCATGGATGGCTGGGCTGCATAACCTGCGGATTGCTGTGCAGTGTATACAACAGAGGCAACCAGCCCTTTCTGATCAGTTCTGGACCCCTGTAACCTGAGGAAAAACAGCATGCTTTCAAGGGACTCTTCTTTTTCATATTGACCTCGTGTTATGTAGATGAAAAGACCCAGCATAAGCCCCTAAGTATGCTTCCACTTTGTGACAAAAGACATGCAGATGAACACTTTCAATAGTTTGGATATGGATTTTTTTTTTTTTTCTTATATTGGGCTATATACAAGTATTTTGGTTAACTGCTGTAGCTGCTAATTTTCTGACCTCAGTTAAACCCCTGTTACTGGGGTTACACAGATGCAAGCGAGGGGAGAAAAGAGAGTACAAAGTCTGTGGCACTACGCCTCAGGTAATGTAATCAAATACTTCAGCAATCAATACTCATCTGCCTTGCCAAGGTCACAAACACCACAAGGTTATAACAGGGCAATTCTTTTTGCTGCCTCTCCTAAAAGCAGTACTTTTCTTAAGACAGGAGAACAACAAAAAATAATACTAAAGATCATAAGAGCAATTAGAAATATGTTGGGCAGATCCAGGCTGGTAGGAAGCAGGCAGCTTCGACTGCGGGCTCTGTGAGTATTTCACATTATATACTCACATTTTAAAATGCATGAAGAGATGTGGGCAGAAAAGGAGCAATGACCTCAGCCCCCAGGTGGGCACCCTAACCATAAGGATAGCTCAGGCATTTTTCTCAGGGAATTTGTAATCTGTTTCCTCTAAAAAAACCGTAACAGACTGAAGAGGATGATTTGCGTGACTTCCTGTGCCTTTACTGACAAAGTGCTCTCTTAGTTGAGAAGAGATTCAGTTTCAACATGAGATTGAAGTCCCTGAGGAAGTAGAGGTTAGTGAGTTCAGTCTCTCCCACACCCCAGGGGACAGCTCTTAGCTTGTGGCTGTCCTGT
Organism: Vireo altiloquus; assembly: GCA_013396875.1. Lineage (NCBI taxonomy): Eukaryota > Metazoa > Chordata > Aves > Passeriformes > Vireonidae > Vireo > Vireo altiloquus. The sequence goes on along the minus strand of VZRF01001307.1, from coordinate 293,472 downwards.
AAAGGGTAAGAGTGAGGGACACCTCTTGAGGGACACATAAGATTACCATAGACTAGGCGCACCAAGGAGTTTAAATGCCCAGATTTTTTTGGACCCAGATGAGCTGGGCATTGTTGTTGATTTGAGGATTAGGAGGAAGGCACAGCCAGCTGAGCGAGACCATGTGCCTCATAATCCAGCAGGAGACCTTTTAGGTGAGCAGATTGCCTAGGCAGTGAAAAGGTTTTAAAGTTTTTTCAGGCTAAAAGAAATCTTTACTGATCATGAAGATCTTGGAAGTGACATGGTGACCTTATTAATGAGACAGGACACCATGTCAGAAACAAGACAGTTTTACAATTCTGAAAACATGCTGGCCACAGCTGTTGTAACAGAGCTGCCACTAAGTTCAGGCAGCCACTCTTCAGCTTGTCAACAGTGCTTTTGAACACAGATATTCAAGCCCTTCTTGAATTGTTTTTGTATTTTGCTGTAGGAATATCAGGATAAACTGGTATTTATATTATGAGACCTCTTCTGCAAATTTCTGGTGAAATAAAAGAGGAAGCAAAAAGAGGAGAAGTCATGGGATAATTTTTCTGAGAGCATGAAATACTTTTTAGTGATAACTGTAACTTAGCTGATGACAGCATGCTTCAAGTAGTTCATCTTCTTGGTCTAAACAGATAGCTCTGGCAGCATAAATAGGTATTTGCCATTTTTTAACTGCTCAGAGTGCTACATCTGAATGTCAACAGGCTGAAGATAGGACCAAGATCTTCTGATGCTCCTGCTCATTGCAGGGGATTGGAATAGATGACCTGTAAATGTCCCTTTCAAGCAAAACTATTTTATGGTTCTATGGTTCTATGATCTCCTCTCATTTACACCACCAGGTCCACACAGTTAAAGAACATTCAGAGGAGGCTCAATCATAATTATGTTTAGCTGCATACAGGGGATTTGGTGGTAAAAGAAGTGATTGCCTCCTAATAACCTTAAAATTAAATAATAAAAAGGTTACATACTATCTAATGGACTGCTATCAGTGTAAATACCCAGCTTGCTAACTCTTGTTGACTTTTCTTGGTTTTCTGCCAAGACAGACAACTCTGTGGGACACATCTCAAATCAAATGATCTGCAGTGGCCCATGAGTAATGAAAGGAGAGAGGTCACTTCAGAGCAATTCACTAAAGAGCCGTAGATTCTTCAAATGAAAAGTTCATTTTACTTAATTCACCTATAAATAAGATCCTATGGGCTCCAATTATCTTTTTAAGGATAACAGTAATTTCTAAAATTTGTCTCATCAGATAGCAGGATCCCATAGAGATTTTGAAAGATTAAAACACCTTGGCTGACTGAATCTTTCTTGTTTTGAGAACTCTTCAGTGTGACTGGCCAGGTAATTATTTCTCAGTAACATTTGTATACCAGTCAATTAGAAAATGATTGTAAAAGGCCCCCAGTGTTTGCAGACTTGAGACATAAAAACACCCACAGGAAAAACATTAAATACCATGGGCTGGAAGAAGTCAAGCTAGAAGTCACTTCACCCTAGGTTTGAAATGAGGTCGCAGTTTCCCAGGACAAAAACAAGCAGAGCATCCTTGGGATCCTTGGGATTTGTGCAAGGCTCCTAAGGAACAGACTCACTCTCAGAAGTGTTCAACATGTTTCAAAAAACCAGCTGGTTTTCTGCTGGGTTCTGGAGGGCTTTGGGAGGCCTCCAACCTCGTGTTAGCTGCAGGTGAGCACCCTGGCAGAGTGAGCTGGCTGGCAGGAGCACGGGGTCAGTCCCCACTGCCACCCCCGGAATGTGCCTCTGCCAGCTGTGCTGGGGCCAGACTCACTGGGTTTGCAGAGAGAACAGTGCCCGACCCTGTCTCATCTCAGCCCATGCTCCATATGGACATCTGGACTCTAAAGGTAAGCCAGATCCTGCAAGGGAATTGGAGACAGACTGGAACATTTTGTGCCTGCGAAAGCTCTGTTCCCCCCGCCATGAGCTTGCATGTCTGCTTTGAAGCACAGGGTGAAGAACATTGGCCAAAGGGTTGCATCAGCAGGCAAGAGGGGAACTGGGTCTTGCTGACCTGCAGTGACCTCAGCTCTGCTCTTCTTTAATCATGATTGCTCCTTATGCTGAGGGAAAGGCTTCTCTGCTTGATGCAAAGTTTCAGCTCCACTGCTCTGCCCAAGTAAGCAAAGCCTTGGAAAGGCAAATGGTTAAGTGGGGGCTTTCTAAAGATACCTCCTCCACATTGAACTGACAATTTCATGGCTATTTTATTTCTTTGATGTAAGAACTTGGAACAAGGAATAATATCCTCATGAGAATTAAAAGCTGCTGTTAGAAACAACAGGGGAAGCCATTAATGATGCAATGACATGAGTTGTGTTCACTGTGCCTCATACTCTTGGTACATTAGCTTCTTACATGTATTATTTAGACTTTGAAAACCTGTTTACACAGACCAACACAACTGTTGTCCACTGAAGTTCTATGTCTGGACTTAGAAGAGATTCTCCTGTGTCTTTAAAGAGTCTACAGTGAGAGGACTGTCTCTGAAATCTGTTGATTTAATAATCCTGTGAATTAGCAGAGGCTAGGGGTGCTGGATGCAGATAAAAGAGGTACACCACACTGCAGAGGTATCTGCAGATGAGGTTCCTAGTGGAGGCATTGCAGTGTCAGAAGAGAGTTACCTGGCTGCTCCAGCTCCCTGCTGAAGTTCCTGGCCCAGGCAGAGCAGAGGTGAGTGATGAAGAGCCAGCTCCATCTTGCCCCATGACTGGTTTCTAAAGCTAAATGGTGGCAAAAATTACTTGCTTATTCTTCAGCCTTCCCTGCTAGGAATGTTTTTACAATCATTATTCATTACTGATGTTATTTCGACACAGATAAGGACTTGGTATAAGAATTGCACAAACACAGAACAAAACCACCATGCTTATCCCAAGGATGTCACAATCTAAGGAAAAGAGAAGGTGAAACCATCCTGGTAGATGAGGGCAAGGAATCGATGAGGCAGCATTGCCAGAATGTCATCTAGTGGTCTGAAGAGACCAAGAGGACAGTTAAGATCAAGTTTGTCACTGACATCAAAGCATCTTGATCTGGTCAGATCTAAAAAATGAGAACTAGACAGTTAATACCAGATGACAGAGAGGTGAGGATTAAGGTACAAAGCTCCTTGGAAGAAAAAAAGAAAAGTTTATATTTGGTATAATAAAGAATGCTGGACACGGTAGCAAGGGAGGAAGGATGACAGCACAGATAAATGCCCTTTGCAGCAAATATATGAATGGATGTAGCAGGAGAGGAGAGGAGAGGAGAGGAGAGGAGAGGAGAGGAGAGGAGAGGAGAGGAGAGGAGAGGAGAGGAGAGGAGAGGAGAGGAGAGGAGAGGAGAGGAGAGGAGAGGAGAGGAGAGGAGAGGAGAGGAGAGGAGAGGAGAGGAGAGGAGAGGAGAGGAGAGGAGAGGAGAGGAGAGGAGAGGAGAGGAGAGGAGAGGAGAGGAGAGGAGAGGAGAGGAGAGGAGAGGAGAGGAGAGGAGAGGAGAGGAGAGGAGAGGAGAGGAGAGGAGAGGAGAGGAGAGGAGAGGAGAGGAGAGGAGAGGAGAGGAGAGGAGAGGAGAGGAGAGGAGAGGAGAGGAGAGGAGAGGAGAGGAGAGGAGAGGAGAGGAGAGGAGAGGAGAGGAGAGGAGAGGAGAGGAGAGGAGAGGAGAGGAGAGGAGAGGAGAGGAGAGGAGAGGAGAGGAGAGGAGAGGAGAGGAGAGGAGAGGAGAGGAGAGGAGAGGAGAGGACTGGAAAAATACTGCAGTACAAGGAGAAAACACTTGGGTGAATATTTTATTAGGAGAATAGCTAGGGAAGGCTATATCTTATCAGCAGTTGTGCAGAAGGCAAGACAACATTTGAAGGAGAACATGGACAGTGACAGAGATGCTGATGGGTGACCGAGGGTGAGAATGGGGTACTGATCTTGAGTCTCGAGCCCAACTAAAGACGTTGTGAAGCAGCATCCATTGAGTGAAGCAGGTATAAATTCAGTTGTAGGGGAGCCAGAACAGCACTGAAAGCAGTGCTCCAGAATGTGATTTTTAATGTGCATTCAGCAAGCTGTGAAGCAGAAAAGGAACAGAACACCAACAGCACAGAAATAGGCTTGCATTAGGTCACAGTGGTTAGGGAGGAACAAAAGGTTAAGGGAGGGCATGACAGGGTGCCTCTGAGGAGCTACAACAGGATGGACTCAGAAGATGAGGAGAAGAGGTCTGCAAGACCATGTTTCTGTGGAAACCATGAATCTCAGTTTCCAGAGTAGACCTCAGACAGACCCTATTCCAAAAAGTTACTCTGTAAATAAAATACAACGGACTGAGTCCACATGCATCCACTATGCAAATATTTGCCTCCACTCTGATCAAAGTTATTAGGTGATAATGTCCAGCCTTGAAACTGGCCTTGAACAGCATTTATTAAGGTGTTCCACTACTACAGCTATTGCTAAAGATCACTACATCAAACCAGCCATCAATCAGCCTTGAACCTTGTGCAGAGGACTACCAGTAAAGCCATACAGAGTATAATGTGTCTGGAGCCTGCCAAATAAGACACATGTGCAACCATCACCAGCACCATAGAACCACTATTACAATTTATGTATTATCAAAAATATGCTGGATAGAGGTAGCTAAAGAAATACAGAATTTTTCCTGCTCCTTATGCTTATCTGGAGGATAATTCTGATATTTTTGAGGCAGGTTTTTCTTTGTAACCTAAGAGCCTTTACTTCAAGTTCCTAACTTGAGCGTAATAGGGATTTTTGAAATGAATATGTTGTAAGAATACACGAAAGAAAGGGAAATAATGGTTGACACATATGTAAATGAAAATATCTTACAGTCTGAAAAATATTAAATTGTGCTACCAAAGACTACAGGAAAATTAAATTTTAAAAAAAGTTTTGAAGTCCTGTTTTGAGAGGGACAGCCAAAGTGAGTGTCAATTCACAGGTTAAGAAACATGAATTAAGTTTCTAAACTCGTATAGCCAGTGGAGATCTGACCAACACATGCACGCAGCTGACCACCAGCAGCTGCCAAAGTATGTGTGGTTACTTTAGGGTAAACCAAATAAATCTCTGAATAAAAATATGGCACTCACAAGGGGTTTGACTCATTTGTCCCCACACGGGAAGTAGAGACATTTGAAATAACCTGTAGTAACCCATGTATCTCTAGATTCCCTCCATACAGACATACAGTCCCAAAAGTGAGGTGTTGAGTCTGTTGACTTCGTGGTGTTTTCAGAGACTGTAAAGCTCCAGAAATCTGACTGTGGGTAGCTGCCTGATCAAGCCCTAAACCTCCACTGAACAGAATGGGAGCTGGGCATTTCACTCATACGTAAATATGCACAGAGAGATACCTACATTTAAGTGCCCTAATCTTTGAACTGAATCCTATTCTCAGAGATTTAAGGACCATCAAAGAAATGTGAGCTCTGAATCCAGTTTTGGTCATCAGCTTTCAAAAGCAAATTTTTATTTCAACAGGAACAATAGCTATCGAGCATAAAAATAACAAAACTGCCCTGAAGACTTTTGCTCTTGATAACACTCTGAAAGTAAGTCCTGGAAAGACAGTGTTTTTGGTTTAGGAATTGTATCATGTAATTTTTGCATAAACTAAGGGAGTCAAGATTGCACAGATCTGGTCAACAACTTCCATGGAAAAAAAAAGCAAGTTGTAGTCACTCAAACCAGCTATACAGGGTTCATGTTTCCTGAAATATGAATTTCAATTGGAAATAAGAAAATTAATTCTTTCCTTCCTTTGTATTCAAAATGACATATTCCTGGTTTTCTTCCCATTTGAAAAGCTTTCATTTCAAAATTACTTCAAGTTAAAAGATTAAAAGATGGAAAGCATATGATTTTATTTAATTTGATCTATACTGGCTGTCATAATGTTTTGGTTTGCTGAAAACTCTCACATATTTGACTTAGGTCGAATCGACTAAATGGCTATCATCCAATTCTTTCTGGAATGAATTATTTCCATAACTTTCCTAGTAACTAAAACTTCTTCTTTTCAATTTTACCCATAGAAATATTGACTTTCTCCTACCATGCACTCGTGTATTGAAATCTATGCAGAACTCATACAGTATTTACTTTGAAAATATTTACCAACCAATTCTTCAGAGTTTTTACACTGGGAAAGTTCCCCAAGATTCTTAGCACTGGTTTTCTTCCCATCTTTTCAATATGAGTAGGAACTTAACCTAGAACTTTCACCATAGGAAAAGAAACCATTGTGTACTGCTCTTGAAATTCTTCTCTATAACATTTACATAAGGACAGAAAGTAACTTTTTATATTTCTATTAACTTGAGTGAACAGAAGAGATGTATCTGAGCAGATTCCAAAAATGATTTTCTATCTATTGCTGTATGCACAAACACAGATCCATCAAACTACAGAGTTGTTTCTATCTGCTGATATTAAATTTTGGTATGCAGCGTCTCATGACTCTCACAGCCACGAGGCACAAAACAGTTGGTGAGATGCATGTTGCATAAACCATTTACAATAAATATTCAGGTGCAGTGCTGTTTCTTGGTTGTCTACTTTAAAATATATCAGAGAAGACCTATCCAAATTCTAATCACAAATCAAGGTCACTGACACCTTTTATAGTACTGCATTTTTTTTCTATTTCTTTTTATAAGCTTCTATACATTTACATTTGTTGCTGCATTAGAATTTTATTAATTTACTTGCTTATACAGAGACCAAAAGAAAGCAGTCTCTACTAGCAGAAGGTAAAAAAAAAGATCCTGTCTTGCTCAGCTCATAGATGCACATCAAATCTACTTCCATTTTTATTTCCCCCCAAACCTCAGAAAGAAATGAGATTCATTAATCATATCATTCAAAGAAATAATTCTAAAGAAACCAGAAGAAAATTGGAAAATTCTTCAGGCTAAGAATTCTATCCTAATGATAATCTCACTTGTATACAATACAGGAGAGGACCATATTAAAAAAGTTCATGAAGCCATGATTCTAAGAGCAAAGATTATGTTTTAGTCTTTGGGGTCATTCCCTTTCTTAATGCCTATTCCCATCATTTGTGAAATAAGGGGAAAAATATCCTTCTTCAAAGAGTTGTCACTGGTGGCAGTGGTCCAAACAGCTCCACCTTTATCTTTTTGTTTGACAAGTGCATCACATCTGTCTGTTTTCCTCTGCCAGGCAATTCATAGACTCATAGAGCAGTTTGGGCTGGAAAGGAAGGTCACCTAGCCCAAACCCTCCCCTGCAATGAGCAGGGACATTTTCATCTACATAGAGCCCAGTCCAACCTGACCTTGAATATTTCCAGGGATGGGGCATCTACCACCTCTCTGGGCATCCAGTTCTGGTGTCTCACCACCCTTACCATAAAAAAATTTCTTCATCTGTAGCCTGCTCTTTTAGTTTAAAACCTTTACCCCTTGTCCTGTTGCAACAGGCCCTGCCAAAAACTCTATCCCCATCTTTCTTACAGGCACACTTTAAGTACTGAAAGACTGCAATAAAATTTCCCTGGAACCTTCTCTTCTCCAGGCTAAACAACCCCAACTCTCTCAGACTCTCTTCATAGGAGAGGTGCTCCAGCTCTCTCCTTACTTTTGTGGCCCTTCTTTAGACTCACTCCTCATTCCTGTGCTGAGGACCCCAGAGCTGGACGCAGCTCTTCAGGTGAGGACTCACGGGAGCAGAGTAGAGGGGCAGAATCACCTCTTCTTTTCATGCAGCCCAGGACATGTTTGGCTTTCAGGGCTGTGGCTGCACATTGCTGGATCATGCCCAAATTTTTATCCACTAGCACCCTGCAAGTCCTTCCCCACAGAGCTGTCCCAGCAATGCCTTCATTCCCCAGCCTGTGCTGATACTCAGGATTGCCCTGACACAGTTGCAGGACCCTGCATTTGACCTTGATTAACCTCTGATGCAGGGCTCAGAGGAAGATCATAAGAAGAGTCACTTGCTGCTCAAGATTTTTTTTGTTTTGTTTGCCTTTTAACTTCCTTATCTATAAAACCCTTTGGATCACAGAATGAGAACAATTTCCTGCTGACTTCTACAGCAATTCCATCTGTTCTGCTTTAGAACACAGAGGAACAAGAAAAAATAAAAGAAAAACAGTAGAAAGGGGAAGTTCTCTCCCACAAAATAGGTTGCACTATCTGCAGTTTTTAGCATGTCACGGGTTGACAGATCAGCTGCAATGATAGCTAAATTCACATTACTGGGGTAAAGCTGGGATGGCAATACTGCTATAGTGCCCTGAACTTAAGTTAAACATGATAATAGTCCGCTTAGTCAAAAAAGTGAAAAGAGAAACAAGGTCTTCTTTGATATGAAAAATTTAGCTTAGCTATGGAGCAAAAAAAGTGCAGTGTAGAAAGCAGAGCCCATCAATGATGTTTGCATGAAATGTGACACTCTTTCATTACTGAGTTGAGGAAGAGTTGTTTTCTTTTCTTCTCATATATGACTTCCAAATAATTTCTTAATTATGGACAAAAATATGGCTCTCAGAAAGAAGGTGAATCCTTGGAATACAAACTAACATCATCAGCCATCTGAACAACTCATTACTCATTACAGAAGCATTAGCTGCCGATGACCAAATAAAATGGATGAAGTGCAACATAATAGATGAGATGCTGATAGTACAGAATGAAACTGTTGTCAGAAGACTCCCTCAGTTTCAGTGACAGATATTTAAGAAGACAAGAATAGAAAAAAAAGAATGGCATTTATCAGAGATGGGCAGCCACCTTCATGGGAAGTGCAGACTGAAAGCTCTGTGGGTGCTATGATAGCTAGAATAAGAGAGCATTTCACAGTGTCACATCTGTTGAAGCTTTTCCAGAAGTACCTGATATGAGTTACAATAGTTATAATCTATTCCTCCTTCAGAATGACAAGATAAAGACAGGAGAAAAAAACCTCCCCCTAATCATTTGCTGTGACCATGACCTAGTTATGGGGTTTTTTTAACCCTGTGTTGCAGGAATTAAATATCCTTATAATTGTGGACAAGTTTTCTGTAACAATGCTGCAGAATCTCAAATATATTCACTAAATGTTCACTAAATATATTACAAAAATCCATATTATTGACTATCACATTGTTACTCTACCGGACAAAGACTGATTTGTTCATCTAAGAGTACCATGGAATTGTAGAAAGTTTAGGTTGGAAGGGAGCTTAAATATCATCTAGATTCCAAACTGTCTACCATGGGATGCTGCTGAAGTCCCCATCCAACCTGGCCTCGATTACTTCCAAGGATGGGGCATCAACAACTTCTCTCGACAGCCTGGTTCAGTGCCTCACCTCTCTCACAGGGAATTCTCTAATTTCTTCTAATATCTAATCTAAACCTACTTTCAGTTTGAAGCCATTCCCACTCATCCTGTCACTACATGCTCTTATAAATAGCCCCTCTCCATTGTTCCTGGCTCCCTTTGGGTACTGGAAGGCTGCAATTAGGTCAGCCCAAAGCCTTCTCTTTCCCAGACTGAACAATCCCAACTCTCCGTCTTTCCTCATAGGAGAGGCACTCTGCCCCTCTAATCATCTTCATAGCAAGTCTGTTAGCAAAGTGTAGCTTTCTTAGCATCTCACCATTGTGACAGCACTTAGCAAGTAGTTACTGTGCTTCTACAAAGCCAGCAGCACTCTCCTAGCTTGGATAGGCTACTCTTCTGAGAAAATTCATTACATTAAATGCATGTTTGTTGGTGGCCTTGGCTATGAGTAAAGGCCATTTGGAAATCACTAACTCCAGGTCATCTCTACCTTCTGTGCTTGCGCAGTCAGTTGGGTAATAGCACCCACAGAGACAACGAAGACAAACAGACCTTGCCAGGTTGACATGTTCTGGTACTGGATATCAGCCAAAGCAGTAGGAGACAGAATTAATGGGAACAATAACGCAGTCGTGACTCTGATTTTTTATTGTTTCAAAGTTTTATTGCAAGAGGGCCTGAAGATTGCAACTTCAACCAGGCAGCTACTGTTTTTTAGGATTGCAGACATGCTGAGAGACATGAAACCAGTCAGAAAAACCTAGGATGTAAGCATCAAATATAAAGTTCATTATTCTCATGGGTGCCCATAGGCAGGCCAATAGGAATTGCTTAGGAAGACAGACAGAACATAAAGACACTTTCTGTACACAGATAAAATAATGTTTAGATGAGTAAATAAGTGAAAGTCTCTGTGTGGAAGAGGTCAGTACAGCTTAGAGAAGAAATGTGAAGAATCAAAATTCTTCCAAAATCCTTAGAGAAGAAATGTGAAGAATCAAAATTCTGCCAAAATCCTTTCATGCTTCTGGTTTTCTCACATTTATTCATTTGCTGACACTATGAATTACTCCACATCCTTATCATATGCATGACCTAAGCTTCTTTCTTAGCTTAGGCCATGAGATACAATTATAAGCACACAAAACCTCAGAACTGTATTCCAAAGGCCAGGCTCTGCAACAACAGGAATACAAAAAGTACTAGCTAAGTCAACCTTATGTATTATTTAGTCCTTTGATGGCAGGATGTGTGTGGCTTATCCAAGCTTTTCCAGTTTTAAGATTTAAGAGAGAGGGGAAAAAAGTGAACCTGAACCCTGAGCAGATCCTTTTAAGGTTAATTGTCTGATGTCTCCACTGAAACATTCACTTCTTTCAGCAACCAAACCCTGGCTTACAATTTTTGTGGTGCCCAAGGTTACCAAGCAGTTCCAGCTGGGTCTAAGGTGTGTGTCTGTTTTCATGAAATGCAGTGTTCAGGAATAGTCCATAGAAAATGAAACAAATTATTAGACTATAAGAGCAGGAGCAAATAATTCAGTAAAAACATTTTAACGTAACCATTCGCCTATATCCACTTATGCTTCCTCCTCTGCTTTCAAGGATTCCTTTTAGACTACGGGATTTGAGGGCTGTTGTGGGAAGAAGCCCTGCATTAATAACAATATGCAGGAATATAATTCTATAGTTAAAAGAGGTGAAAGCATACATGTGAAAACAATGTCAAAAGAAGAGATCTGATACTAAAATGTGATAAATAAAAAAGTGGAGGCTACTGCTGACATTATATCATATCCATCATTCATGGATAAAAAGTGGTAGCACTTTTCTGCATTCAAATCCAAAGTCTCCTCTATTGAAAATTTCCTATACCAAGAATCAGTTTGCTAAGGGAAGAAGAATTCAAATGCAAATAGAAGTAAATATATTATCTGTTTTTCTCTATTAACAGCAAGATTTCAAAAAACACTAGCACTTTAATTTTCACATTCAGGCTGAGGTATTGCTTGGCAAAATCTAGTTTAAAATGGACTAAATTGTCATAAAAGTCTGTAAGGACATTTATGCTGTGGACTTTTGATTAATGATGGCTTAATGTAACTTGATTAGGAACAGTTGTATTAAACATAAATTAATTCTTTGCACTGAAATAGAACATCTGTCAATGGTTTGCAGAAGGTAGCAACTGAAGTTCTGAGGTTTCCATTGGTGCAAAACTCTGTAGATAGCTATTGCCATAAAAACGTTCATGAAAACGAAAATTTAATTTGGAAATCAGGAAAGTTATTTTGGCCTCAAAGTGCAGTTTGGTAATGTTAAGGTTAGAGCTAGTAAACACTATTAATAGGTTTGGTTTTTCTTTTTCTAGAACAGACAATACAAAATTCTTATATCAGCACCTAGTAAGACACTAAGAATTCCATGAAATAAATACCAATTTCATGGCCCTGCATAAACAATCGCATCTATTCAAACTTCAGCTAGAAACATCATGTTAGAAAAATAACTCATGATTATTCCCATTTGTGAATTCTTCCTCATTAGTATTTAAATGGTCTGAGATCCCATCAAATTAATTTGGACTGAAGAAGGTTTATCAAAATAAAACAGTAGCTCTTCCAGAACAATTCCCTAAAAGATTTTTTTTAATTCCACAGTTAAGAATTTTTCTCTTGGTTTATCCTAACACAGTGTGAAATAAAAAATCTACCTTCTCATATCCCTGACAAAGAGTTAAATCACATAACTTGTAGATCACATATTTAACTCCAGAGCAGACAGCTCCCAGTGAATGGAAAAGAACTCTCCCCATTTCTCAGTTTTAGATGAAACAATTTCCAAACACAGTTTCTTTGCTTTAACATTCAGATGTGCTGCCAGGGAGCTCTTCGATTACGGGCGGAACAAGTCCATTACTAAAGAAGAATTGCAGCTAAGAAGTGTAAGAAGTTGAGTTCTAGTCTGTAATCTGAGTTCTTTGATGTTTAGCAGACTTTATTTGGCAGACCTGTAATGGAAATTTTGAAGATGTACAGTGATGTATGTAACATCTCCAGCCCTTTGAATATGAAACATACATCAGAATTTATTAATTTTGACTGGAAAAAGGCATAGTCAGTTGCTTTTCAGAAACTAAATCATCTTGTTTTATTTTGTCTCAGTAGGAAACCCAAATAAATTTGGTTTAATTAAAACCAATCTTACAGAAAGCCAGCATAACAATGAGAATTAAACAAAAAAGAAACAAAACAAACAAAAAGACACAAAAAAAAGGCAAGTTGATTTTGAAGGTTGGTTCATTCCAGTAGTTCAACTATTGAAAAGTGTTGTTTGAATTTCCCTTTGAGAATACATGAACTGCATTTCCAGCTTTGTATAAGTTTCTAATTTTTGTTATCTTTTTCTCTACTAAACAGTCCTCTAATACTTCCTCCCTGTGAAGTAACTGCCCACTTTAAATCACCTGTTTTCTTCCTTGTAAGTTATCTGTTTTGAGCTATTTTTTGATAAGAAATTTAACTTAGGACCAAAGATTCAATGGAAATGCTCTCTTGAAAGAGAGGTCTTTAAGAAGCAGCCAGCACCATAAACTCAAATTCAATCAAATTCACTAATAACAAACACTGGGATTAAAATCATCTCCCAGTCACAAAGTCAATTCTGTAAACCTTAAATGGGTGTAAAATGTTCTGCTGCACTGTTTTCATCTAACCCCATTCCAAGGCCAGTGCTTTCCAGGCTAAATAGAACCCGTCCCACTTTTAATGTTTTCAGGAACCTGTTCCAATCATACCCATCCTACAGGAACACCATAACCTTACTGCTTTTGGCATGCCCTTGACCCAGTATTTGTTATCCCAGACTCTTGCTGCCCAGAGAGCAGCACATGCCTACACAACCCTGCCAGCTTTAAGCAGCATGAGCAAGGGGGAGGTGCATCTCTGTCTCTTCTCCCTGCACAGAGTAATTTAAAGACCATGGGAGCTATAACTTAGTGCAACCAACTAAGCAGGGAGCTAGCAAGTAGCACCTCAGAGTACTTGTGTGCTCTTCCTTGCTTCATGAGGTAACTAATGCTATGTATGCTAATGTTAATATATGCTAATTATACAAGTGTGTCCAGTAGTTTAATCAAAGCAGAATGCTTACAAACATCTCAATGTGCTGCTGAAAAAAAAACAAAACAACAACAAAAAAGGCTGTGTTTAGCCAGAATAAATGATTACAGAGGAGTTTTCTTTAAAGAAAACATTCAGGATTGACTATTTGCCTCTTGTGTGATAAAGGATTTCTAGGAAAGTCAAGCAGAGGTGAAGCCTGAGCCTTTCATAAGCTGCCTGCAACAGCAAGCAATAGGATTATTACCTGTATTTAATGGAAACTAAATGAAACTCCCAAGCTCATCAGCCTTTCTGTGAGGGAAAGATCATCATCCTCTACCAAGTTCTTTCTCCCTCATAGTGAGTCTTCACTGCATATTCACATAGGTCTGCACTCAAAGAACACTGTTGTGTCAAAAATGCCATGATGTTAGCTACATGAGTGAGAATTTATGGTACTAAATGCTGACATAAAATTATGAGACGGAAGATTCCATAGGCTTTCAAGTACTGAGAAGCAGTGAAATATTAAAACAGAAGGATTGATATATTTCTTAGTGCTTAACAAAATAATGTCAGTTTCTGGGACCCCCAGTTACTCTCAGCTGCCTTTGAATACTAAAATTTAACAGGAATTTGAAACAAAGAGGCTGGATAATATGTAGTGGTAGGTTTTGGCATAAGAGGGGATAAAACAATTTAGTTAACCCCTTTTCTTCATACATCACTGCTTAATCAATAATGGTCTTCAGAACTAATAAGCAATGTAACTTTACCTATATTCTGAACTGAAATATGCCCAAACCACAAATTGCCCAAAATTGGTATCACGAACTTTGGCCTCACATTTATATAGAGAATTGTTAGTATATAGTATATAAAATATATGCATAATACATGAAAATTCCTTTATGTTTAGGCTTAAATATTTGGCATACAGCACAATCACCACCTCATCACAACATAAATTTGGAATAATACAGGAAGTCTTCTCTGTGATCTTCAACATAAAACTTTAATTACTTAGCACATAAAATGAAGTATGATTAGAATCATGCAGATATTCAGAATGCAAAACAAAATACTTCAAATACAATTGCATGTTTAAAATCTATTCAGTCAAATATCTACTTTGAGGTAAAAACCCAAGAATATACTAAGCAATTATAACCTTAACATAAATAAACAAGTACTGGTATTTTCAGAACAAAATAATCATGGAAAATAACAATTTTTAACACGCATTGGTACAAGAGATACAGCCCATCTACTCTCCTTCAGAGTGTGATCCACTCATCTGATATAAATCCAAAACTACTAAAAAACTGCATCTTACTAAAGCACAGCAGCCAGTTTCCCCCAACATAAGACTCCTACCTGCTTACTGCAGTGTTGGGGCAAGTTATTTGAAAAAAATATATAATTTCAAAGATTAAGGGGTTTAATTATACAGCTTCCAAACAAGCACGGTGAAAGCTGCACAACCAAATCCCCACTGAATACTACAAAATGCCTTTGACCAAAATTCCAAATATAAAGAACTAAAATTCAGGTCAAAAATACATGACCAATTAACACGTTTATGCTGTCACTTGCATGCACAAAAGCAGACCAGTTCTGTGTTTGTGCACCTCGGTGTACTTTTGTTTGGGGTTGTTTGTGTAAAGAACCACATTGCTGCACAGGGTCCAACAGCATATTCATATTCAAAATGACCACAGGCCTCCTCTAAATCACATACTTTCCCCAGATGACAGTGGTCACTCACATTTCCCTAACTTCCAAGAAGAAAAAAAATCGTATTTATTTTCACCACAAGTAGTACAACTAGAATACAAATAAGAACATTTTATTACAGTCTGCAACAGCTGAGGTTTGCATCTCCTGAACTGATTCACTCATACGAGCAACAATACAAGGAAAATGACATAAAAACTAGAATATAAATATTATACTGCACCATGAAACACTACAAATAGAATGTACAAAACCTACATTAGGGCATTAATTATCTGTAAACCTATTAAAAAGAACACCTTAATATTAATACAGTTTGCAAGGTAAACATAACCTACAGTCTAAGTTTTCAAATGGCTGTTCATCAATGCAGCATAGAACATTTCCATAGTGCAAATCTTACCAACTGTATGAAAGATATTGTCCCCTTCAGAAAAATGCTCCTTTCCCCATCCCCCTCAAGACAATGAGTCACAAAGTCCTATCTCATTTCACATTTAGTATAAGATGTGGTTTGAAACATACTAACATACAGAAGTTTAATTTTAACATTGAAAAAAGGTTGAATAATGTTGAGAAATTGAAATTAAAAAATTAGATATGTTGTAGCTGGAAGACATGAAATCCAAAAATATGATCCCTGGGAATGAGGAAATAAAAAGACACTGATATTTCCTTTCTTTCATCTGTTGGAAACATATTGTATGACAGTACAGCAGGGTCCCTATACCATACAACAACCATAAGATCACTTTAATTGCTGAAGAATCACAGTGTTAAGTATATCTGCTTCTTGTAGTGTCAGGCTTTCATCTGTTAGCTCTTTATTTGGAAAGGTAGTCACAAGAACAAAATCCGTTGTTGCAAAAGCTGGACGGGACTGGATAATGAAATCTCGAATATGCTTGATCCTGTGAAAAGGATATGAACATGAAAACTCCATTTGATTGCATCTGACATATATCTCTGACCATTTAGATGATGAGAGAACAAAAAACCATCAAGCAGACTAAACCGCTAAGTAAGTTCTAGATTTCACATTTCTCTTTGATCCAGATACCTAATGATTGTAGCCTACAATTTTTTGATTCTTGCATAAAAAAAAAAAAAACAACCTGAAAAATTATAGTGAATGTTGCTTATTTTCTCAAAAAAATAAATTTGTAACATGGAAGGATATTGCAAACTGATACCTAACACAGGAAGTCAAGTAATTTCAACATCACTGTCAGAAGTTTCACTACTTAGTATATTCCAAAATGGTGAAATTATTAATGGAAGAGAGAATCTTAAAATATATGGTCACAGTGAAGAGAAAACAGAGAAAATCACTAATTCACTTCAAAAGGGTAAGAGGTTTACCCTACTTTCACTTGACAGTGAACTTCTGAACAATAGTTAATAAAACAGTCACATCAACAGTATAACAAGAATAATTTAATTTTCTAAGACATGGATTTTAAAAAAAAGTACTTTAGAGATAAAATCCTGAAATTTGAGGTTTTTCTATTAAGACATTAAGCTGAGAATAAATGTGTGAAGATGTTTTGTAATTAGTTATGTTGACAAATATACTGCAGCCAAATAAGTAGAGATTTCAGCTTTGTATCAGTCTTCAAGGCCTATTACATAAGTAATGCACTTTAGCAGCTGATTTTGATCATATACATGTCAAGGATAACCACAAAGATTCACAGTCAAGAGAAAGTTAATAATGATTAAAACAAGGTCCTGTCAACACAACCTTGGTTGTTACAGATGTTACTGGCAAGTTTACCACTTCTACCCTTCCATGCAGACAGAAAAACACACAACTCAGCTAGAGGCTCCCAATAAGCCTCATGGTGTGCCTCAGTCACTTCTCCAGCAGGTGCTGTGAAGAAAGGATCTGGGCCTGTACTCTTAAGATACATTATCAGGTCTAAAGTATCAAAAATATTGCTGTATCTTCCTCCCTACTGGCATCTCGCCTAAAATGTCCTCATTGTGATCTGTGTATACTGCCAGGTAAAGAAAGCTACACATTGTACTTATTCTGAGCCAGGAGGGAAAAAAGGAAACAAATGAGCTCTCCATGTAACAATATTAACATGGAATTGGGTCCATGCTAAGACCATCTCTAAGTCAGGATTCAAGCTGCAGCCATGTTCTAACACAATTGTGCAGATTTCAAATCAAGGCTGCCTTTAACACTGTTTAAGCGTGGGTGGAACTGCTGCCCAAATCTCTGCCCTCTACCTGAAGTTCTCTCACCCACACAGTGGAGAGCAGAGCTTTGCAGAACCTTGCACTAACACAACCTCTTAGGCAAATAAATGGAGTTGGCCAACACCGTTTGTGGCACTGCCCCAACAGTGTCAATAAAATTGGTGGCAAGCTCTAATCAGCAAAGCTACTAACAAATCTAAAACCTCCATCAAGTTTACACACGGCCAGTTCTTAGGAGAGGACCATCCAAAACAAAAGAAAAGTAGGGTCTCAGTTTTATGTCCAACATACATGCTGGAATTGCAAACGAGCATGAAGTGTCTTTATACCCTTCTGCATATGGGCTGCCGTCTACACTTATATCCGTGACATGTTTTGTCAGACCTCAACTATAACAAGGTAGAAAGCTGGAATTCTTCATTATGGGCCACAGGATTTCTCTGCTCATAGTGTGGACTATATTCCAATTGAGACTCTACTCCACACTTTGCAATAATGTGCTTTCACAGTGTTCCTCCCAAGGAAGGCCCAGGGCTAGGATGACTACATAGTGGGGCTATCCAGATTTCAGTTGTCCCGGGAACAGTTATGGCTTGTACTATGTCCTTAAAAAAAATCAAAGGACCTAAAGCTGCAGTTATCAAATATATTCTGTTCCCAAGTACAGAATTTTTGACAGTTTATCATACATCCATGTAATGAAAGCAACACAGAACTATACATTTCAGGAAGGCTGATATTTCCCCCTTTTTGATGTCGTGCTGAGACTCATTTAATGACAAAATACAAACTTATCAAAATAGTTACTGTTATCTGCGTTGATGCAGAATCAATTTACCTGTGTGTTTGATTAAATCTTTGTATTAATCGGCTTCCGTCTGCTAATCTAATTTGAATTTTAGTTGCTGGCATGGAATCATCAATCAGAACAGGTGCATTAAGAATGGATTTCTCCTCCTCCTCTGGGGAAGAAGGTGTGCTGACTATTTCAGGTGTAAGGCTGTAGGATTAGAAAAAAAAACAAACCAGATGTTATTAATGGAACCATGACAAAGTAGTCTGAAATTTTCAGTTACAGGAATGAAACAGCATATGAATACAGAGCACAGAACAGAGAATCTATTTTTTTTCACCTTCCAAGTTTTTGCCCTTCGCCACTGAAAGCTTTGAATCGCAGTCTGGGCTTCACATATTCCTGTTCTTGGTGATCTTCCATATCCAAATTAACCTGGCCACCATGAACAAGTCGCTGCAGTTCCACAGGAATTTCCCTTAATTACAAAAATAAAAATTTTCCAATTACATCTTCGACTGCAAAAAGAAATCATCCAAAAAGTACACACACACTATGAGTCAATAGTAATATTATGTTTACTTTGAAAGTCACATTCTATTATTTTATGAATTGATTTCATCCTAAAAGAAGAAAAAAAAAATCAGTGAACTGACAGTCAAAACCTAGAACATACTGACAGCTGAATCATAGAATGAGCTAGAAAAAAATGTGAACACAAAACCAGTAGTAACAAGTACCATTCAGAGCTAAACTCCCAAAGGAACCAAAGTATTCCAAATTTTTAAGTGCCCCATGCATCTGGTGACAAATACAGACTCTATTTTATGGATTTAGGCAAAGAAGAAGTCTGGAGCTTTTAATAAGCATGTGGGGAAAGTATTTTTCTTCACTCCACTTCAAACACATACCTCAAAGAAGTTGCCATTTTAACTCACCCTCTTTTAACAGACTCAAGAAACTGAGCATTTGTTGGATCTGAGTAAGATCTCAACTCGCCATCATCTAAACTGAATCCATTCCTCCACAGTTTCAGCAGAATTTGAACCTATGAAGTAAAACCAGTGAAATAAAAAAGTGAAGAAAGACAAATAAGGCAGTACAATTTCATACACACATGTGATAGAAGCTTTGATCTACACTTAACAGATCATCTACCAGACCACAAACAAGAAGGCAAATGACAAAATAAGAAACAATACATTGCACTGTAACTGCCATTGTTAGATTCTTTTTGAAAAATCCCAATAGTTATAGACTACTATCTTCTTCTACACCACTTTCCTACCTCAGGAAAAAGAATCTCTTAATCTGCCATCCATGACAAAGTATGATACAGTGAGGGTGTAGTGATCTTCACAGTGTTCCAATTACTTTCAAAAGCAGTAAACATTTTTATTGATAAATTAAGAAATAAATCCATAAAGGTATAAATTACTGCTGATACATCAGTTACAGCAAAAATTAATCTTTTCACAAATTATTAAATGCTGAGCTCCAATAAAGTTGAAAGTAGCTCCTTTCAGTTCAAAAGCTAAGAATCCTGGAAACCAGCCTCCTTTGCTCCCTTCTTATTTTGCTACATCCTCCATGAAAGGTCCAGCCAGGACCTTTCAGCTTCAAAACCTGCACATCTCTTCCTTCTAAGTGCTTTTCCGTCCAGCAAAACTAGGCTTCCCTAGCCAGTAAAACTGGCTTCCCTTAGTAAACTATTTCTGCTCCCAGTTATAGTAAGTCCACTGCAACAAGATTCTGGCTGGGTACAGCTGGCTGTTGCTTGGAGAGTAGGAGGCAGCAGCTTCTTGTGCGGCACGACAGCACCCCCTAGCCAGAACTACAGCCTTTGGCTTCAGCAATTTCTTGGGTTTGTTTCTAGACAAACCGAAGATTTGCTTTAGCCATTCACCAAAATAGCAAAGTGCAGAGAACTTTGTTTCTACCCACCCTCTCCCTCACATCCTGCTTTTTAAGTGATAGGAAAGAAAGGCCTCTAACCTGCTGCTTCCTAGAATACATCCATGCCCTCCAGTCTGAGACTGGCTGCTTTGCAAGCCACAAGAAGAATCGATTCCCAAAAGGATTAAAATGTTAGTATAGCTAACAGAATCCAGGGTAACAGCTGGTAGAAAGTAACTGAAAAGGAGGCGTGCTAAGAATTTTTAAGTAATTTACATCTGACAATTCCATAATGGAGGCCTCAGGGGTATACAACGAACGTCTGTTCTCTTTGGACACTTCAACAATTTCTGCTGAACATGTATCTAATATTTAGATATTATTTTTTCCTCATAGACATAGTTAACAGTAGTACTGGCATTTCAAGCTGTAAACATGATTAAGCAGGCCTCTGTTGGAAGTCCTGTTTTCTGCTAAGAATTTTACTTACATCTTGATTTTCTCCATATATGTATTCAGAGTGCTTTTGTGAAGAGTCACCCAATCTGTATCCACCACCAGAAAACGACTGAAAAAAATACATAGAAAAGCTTATAAAATAATTATCTGAAACAGTTCATTAAAATTCTTACCTAGGTGTAAAAAGAAAAAAAAGCACATACTTGCTTTTGTGATAAAAACCAAGTACTGCTCTATCATTTATTTTATAAGTGGAAAATTATATCTAGCAGCCATAATCAGGCTAACCAAGCTTTGTGTGACACATTTCAGCTTCTGTTCTGTACACTTTTTCAAACATAAGAATCATAGAATACTTCAGGTTGGAAGAGAACTTTAAAGGTCACCAACTGCTTCCCCCCTGACAAGCAGGGACACCTTCATCACATCACTCAGAGCCCAGTCCACCCTGACCTTGAATGTTTNTCTACTCTCTTTTAGTTTAAAACCTTGACACCTTGTCCTACCAAAACAGGCCCTGCTAAAAAGTCTATCCCCATCTTTTTTATAGGCCCCCTTTAAGTACTGGAAGGCTGCAATAAGATCTCCCCAGACCCTTGTTTTCTCCAGGTTGAACNCAGCTTCTGTTCTGTACACTTTTTCAAACATAAGAATCATAGAATACTTCAGGTTGGAAGAGAACTTTAAAGGTCACCAACTGCTTCCCCCCTGACAAGCAGGGACACCTTCATCACATCACTCAGAGCCCAGTCCAACCTGACCTTGAATGTTTCCAGGAATGGGGTATCCACCACCTCCCTGAGCAACCTGTTTTGGTGTTTTACCACACTCATTGAAAAAATGTCTCTCTTATATCTAGTGGGATTCTACTCTCTTTTAGTTTAAAACCTTGACACCTTGTCCTACCAAAACAGGCCCTGCTAAAAAGTCTATCCCCATCTTTTTTATAGGCCCCCTTTAAGTACTGGAAGGCTGCAATAAGATCTCCCCAGACCCTTGTTTTCTCCAGGTTGAACAATCCAAACTCTCTCTGTCTTTCCTCATAGGAGAGATGTTCCATCCCTCTGATTATTTTTGTGGCCTTCCTCTGGACTCGCTCTAACAGGTCCATGCCTTTCTTGTGCTGTGGACCCCAGAGCTGGATGAAGTGCTCCAGGGGGGTCTCACCAGAGTGAAGGGACAGTCACCTTCCTCACCCTGGTGCCCACACTTCTTGTGATGCAGCCCAAGATATGTTTGGCTTTCTGGGCTGTGAGTGCACATTGCTGGGTCACGTCCAACTTTTCAAGTTGTACGCCCAAGTCCTTCCCCAGAGTTGCTCTCAATCCCTTCATCCTCCAGCCTGTGCTGATACTGGGGGCTGCCCTGATGCAGATGCAGGACCCTGCACTTGGCATTGTTGACGTCATGAGGTTCCCATGGGCCCACTTCTCCAGCTTGTCCAGGTCCCTCTGGATGGCATCCTGAACCTCAGGCACGTCAAATGCAACACTCAGCCTGGTGCCACCTGCAGGCTTGCTGAGGGTGTGCTCAACCCCACTGTCTGTGTTACTGATGAAGACATTAAACAGCACTGGTCCCTCTATGGATACTTTGTCACCAACCTCCATATGGACACTTAACTGTTACCACAATTCCCTAGGAGCAATGCAACAGGTAAGAGATTTTGATTTGGGATGCAAATTTAGTCGGGTTTCATATTTAATCAATTGTAATTGAAAACAAAGCATGTAATTCCAGTTCATGATGATTTCTAATTATTTCCTCTGAAACACTGTGGTTCTTTCTCTTTATTTTCTAGAGCAAGCTATTTGAGCACAGACAATATAAATCTGTGTTGAGCAAATCTGCTATTTGCAAATCACAGAAAGAGGCACTTGCTCTCCTGTGGTTTAATGAGTTTCAGAGACACAAATGTAAAGAGAGTAAAGAGATGTAACACATCTCTTAACTTTTACCTTAGCTTTACTGAAATCACCAGATGCTCTCGAGGCTTCATCTAATGGGACAGCCCCATGTTCTTTTGCTTCCTTGAAGAGTTCAGCAACAATTTTACTCGGATTATTAGAAGCCCCAGAAATCTGTAATCCTCTATATTCTGAGTCACCTGAATAAAATCTTTAGAATAGTAATGCACATAAGCAACAATGCTTTAAATGACAAGCACAATTTTTCTCTTTCCATCAGAAGAAAAAAAAAATTAACAAAGAGATAAATTTGGCACAAAACCTTTTCATTCTGATAAATGTTTCACTTGGTTCTGACCTTCCCAACAATCCAAGCAGGACTACACCAAAGACATTTGATTAACAAAGAACCAAGGTGCCTTCTGGAACAGATCCCAGAGATTAGGGGGCAAAGCTCTAAGCTTTAAGTGAACACAGTCCTGATGCAGCTGGGCATCTTATGTGGCTGTCACCTACTCCCAGAAAGACTGATTTCCTTAGGGGAGTCCTGTGCATGGGACTGTGTCTAGACTGGATAGAATATAAATTCATAGCTAACATTACCTTAGCAGAACAAGTATAAAACTATTTTTGAAAACCTGAACAGTGCTAAAATTTGATTTTTTAATTCAAACATCTAGCATACTTCCATTCCTGATAGTATCAGAAATAGAAATTTTCTAATAAATTTAATTAACGTTTCAAGGCATTTTAAAACCTGCAGAAACTGTTGTGAAAGCTAATTGTGGGTTTTTTCTTCACCACAGGACCATTACTAGGTCTTGAAGACACTGCTGAACTACAAGTAATTCTGTTCTAAACTGTATCTGTTTGATTATAAGGATCAAGATATTCCTTGAGAATTATCTTGAGAAAGGCACTATAATATCTAAATACCAATGAAATAGATGCTGTAAAAAAATCTGTATATAAATCAAAATCTGTCAAACCTAAGTGTTTTGTCTTTGACTACAGGAAGCATTAATAGTTAATAAGTGCTTTCTACTTTCCTTAACTTTTACACTTAACCACTTGGGGTAAGGCAAATCAATTAATCCATGTGAAACCATCTCTGAGACCAATGATTTCACAATGTGTTGATTCCACCATATTTCACAATTACCAAAACACAGTATTAGGTATGAAGGTACTGTACATTCATACTGCTTTTATAATGCCACAAAATTGTCAATCTCTGAGTAACGTCTCCTTTTTACATAAATCTGTACTTATTACCCCAACTACCATTTATATGGAAAATCTTTAATTATTAGATTTAAAAGAAAGATAGTGGTAAGGAGATGAAACAGAAATTCTCATCAGAATTTGTATTCAAGAAAGAAAAGAAGTACCCAAATATTTGAGCAATAGATACAGAGAACAATTCAGGATACTTGAGAAAGGCAAAAAGGCTTCTGAGTACAAGTGCAAGTTACAACGTTTACAACCATGCAGGTTAAGGCATCTACAGGTCCTACATCACTCCAGCCAGATTCTACTAAATATAATTTTATGACAAGACTGTAAAGCTAATGCTCTAATAAGTCCCCGAGCTCTTTGCAGGACAGACCTAGCTCACATGCATTTTGAAAAAACAGAACAGAGCAAAGTGTGAAAGTGACACAAACCCCAATTACTTTCACAATTGTTAAATTATTTTTTCATTTTGTTTTAAAAATACCTTTGGTTTTCTTTGTCATCGCTCATGCTTCTCTCTGGTTTTCTCAACCTTTTAAGAGAATCCAGTTTAAGACTGCCAAGAGAATAAAGAAAAACATTTGAGGATGACTGGCACATAAACTTCACATTTAACTTCTGAAACTACTTCTTTTTCAAAAACTTAGGATATTGAGTTGTGTTGTCTAGTTTTGGGGGTTTCAGTTGGTTTTTTGGGTTTGGTTTGGGGTTTTTTTGCCAAAGTACACAGCGATGAATGTTTCTCAGTGAATAAGCAGGAAAGGGCACATGTAGGGTAGAGTCATTTTGCATTAAGTGTTGGACTGGATGGTGATGGTAAGTCTATTCCAACTGAACAGAATATTCTAGCATAGAAGAGCAGCACTGTTTCCATGCAATTAATGCACTGCTCATCTGAGAGCAAACTGAAGCCTGCTAATTCATCTCTTCCTTCTCACACAGATTCCAGAATGAATGCCAATTAACAAATAACAAGTATTTGCCAATTATCACACCGAAGTATTTGAGATACAGTATTTCAACTTTTCCTTTGGCTGGGAGTAGGAAGTTGTAAATTCATGATATGTATTGGTAAATGGAGGTGTTTGCTTTATTTGTAAACTTTTTTCTGTGTAGCTGAAACAAAAAAATCTCAAAACCCCTATACCTCCAAGTGTCGCATAGTCTGCTAAAATCTCTCTTCCTGAATCCAACTGAACAGAAAGTGCACTTGAAGCATGACTGGTGACTAAGATCTTTTCTCTTGCTTGACCTCTTTAAACACAGAGATCCATATAGGCAGCAGCGATTGAAAAACAAGCCACATACAAGACTTGGTATGGCATCACTGTCAGTAATGCTATAAAGACTTCTTCAAATTATTTTTAAAAGATAATTAAAAACTGGAGAGATTCTTTTATAAAAAAAATCCAAGACTACACTGAATCTTCAAATGTTATGTGAACTGCAAACACTGTAGGTTAGCAAGAGCTGGACTGAAACATAGATATGTGTTTTTCCTTCCACCTGCCCAACCCAGACAAATTCATTAAGAAGCCCTTCTTACTTCTGTCGCCCCAATAGGAGCCTACTAAGGAACTCACCAATAAATTTTAGAATCACTATTTGTCTCATCAGGCACTGACATAAATACAACCCTGAAAGAAGCTCATTTGCCAAGTTTCACACAAGCTGCCAGTTTGCTGAATTTTGAAGAAGCAAAGAACTGCAGTAATTTTCTGATACAGCAAATTTCCAAATTCTGTCTGTGTAAAGAAAGAGCAATACAGCATTTTGCTTATAGCATCTTATATGAAGTGGTTTTAAAGTGTTTTTGAATACCTGGAATATCAATTAGTACAAAGGCTCCTAAATAAATAAAAAGCATTCTGAGAAGACAGACAATGCATTATGGCAGGGGTTCACAATTTTCAATTATAATTTGTGGTAGATTGATTTTTATACAAGGAAGTGATCAAGCAAGAATGACAAAATTTTGTGAGCTAATACAATACCTATCCACACATTTCTGAAAAACAAAACACATCTTACCTCTGTGATACCTTTGGGTTACTGATCCTTGTAGTTGTTGTCTTGTCAGAACACAATGACTGCCTTTTAGCTTCATCTTCATATAACTCTGCCAAGGCCAGCTGTAGGAAACAGAACTCTTTTTTGTAAGTCTGTAACTCTAGAACTACATATACAATAGAAATAAGACAAAACCTAACGTGAAATATGCATCTCTTCAGAAAATTAGAAACATCAACATGAGGAACCCCAACTAAAATTCAACTTCCTTTCTGCTTTATGGAAAAAAATCCCTACACAATGCTTAAATGCCATTATGACTTGGAACTTGTACTCTGCTTTCCTTTGGTTTCCACTGCTTCACTGGCTATGTAGAACCTGTATTAGATTCAGAGTCATGAGAGTAAATACACACAGAGATATTAAGCATCAGCTCATTAATGGTAACAAATTGAAATAAAGAATCTAGCCAACCCTCTGACAGAAAAAAACTATAAATTTTACAAACATTTTACATAGAAATGTAAAAAACATAATTCAAATAAGCTTGTACTGGGATGAAGAACAAATTCAGCCTAGCTGGCTTGAATTCAAGACAACACTCCACAAATACTTAAAAAATCCCCAACAACTTTTTCACAAAGATCCCCCAAATGCTGCCATTATCACTGGCAAGTTCATTCTTAGAGAGTTATGCAGGACCAGCAATGTCATTTCAGCAATCTTTCTTTTGTCCTGGATAATACTCTACTTTTTCAAATCATCCTTAGTTTTGTCCCCAAACCATTCTGTTCACGCAATGTGACTGACATTAGCATTTTATCATACACACCAGAAAAGGTGCTAGGCCAAAATTTCCTTACAGTTTTATGTAGAAGGAATATACATTAAAATAAAATGAAACATCATCTGTCCTTGAAAACACACTGCTACAAACACAGGGTATTAATCCCATATTATTAAAAAAAAAAAAAAAGTAAATATGAGGAATTATATCCATCAAGAAAATTAAATTGTGTAAAGACAGCCCAAAAAACCAAAAAAAACCCAAACCAAATCAAACTGCTGAAGGCCTCCATTCTCTTTCTTTCTGAGGACAGAAGAAAATACCTTTCAGATATGTAAAGCTG
Organism: Vireo altiloquus; assembly: GCA_013396875.1. Taxonomy (NCBI): domain Eukaryota; kingdom Metazoa; phylum Chordata; class Aves; order Passeriformes; family Vireonidae; genus Vireo; species Vireo altiloquus. The sequence goes on along the minus strand of VZRF01001307.1, from coordinate 266,635 downwards.
ATGGGTAAGTCAGACAACATACCTAATCCAAGGACTGAGGGATGCTGAGAGAGCACAGCAGGGCATGGCCAGGCTTTTGTGCTTTCCTCATACCCTGTCCCATACTGAGGCTCCACAAATCAAGTACAGGTCCAGGGGGGTACTTCCTCGGGGTTTAACACTTTATCCGTAAGTATCTACCCAAAATGCCAGTCTGCTTCAGCTGACTGAGACCTTATGAACCAAAAGTATCAACACAGACTTTATTACTGTTACATATTGTAACAATAATAAGGCAATCCCAACACAACAGTAACACTGGAGAAGAGAAGGCTCACAGAGATCTCACTGGGGGCTTTCAGTATTTACAGGGGGCTTAGAAAAAACACAGGGAGAGCGATTTTTTACATGGGCACAGTGATAGGACAAGGCAGAATGGTTTTTAAACCAAAAGAGGAGAAATTTAAATTACAGATCAGGAAGAAATTCTTTACTCAGAGGGTAGTGAGGCATTGGAACAGATTTCCCAGAGGAATTATGGATGCCCCATCCCTGGAAGCGTTCAAGGCCAGGGTGGATGGGGCTCTGAGCAACCTGGTCTAGTGGAAGGTGTCCCTGCCCATGACATAGGGGTTGGAACTAGATGATCTTCAAGGTCCCTTCCTATGATTGTAGCAAAAGCAATCTTACTTTTGAACCTCTGAAAACTTCTAATACTAACCAAGAAAAAAACTATACCCATCTTTCTCTGTTAATTATGTATAATTATATAGAACAGGGGCAGTTTCATCTGTTTTCCAATCAATTTCTTGCTAAAATATTTCAAATCTTCATAAAGTGTCTAAGTCACATGCAAGAAAAGAAAAAAAAGGAATAATGCTAAAAGGGTTTGTAATTAAGTTGTAATTGTAATTTAAGTACCAATGCTGAATTACATTTGTGATCACACTCTACTTTTGCCACATACACCGGGGAAAACGTCTTGTCCTTAGTCTTACAGCGCATCTGTGGAGACTGACATTTTCATGCAGGACAAGACATTCCTATCCAATAGTCAGGAAATGCAATGGTACTGAAATAACTTCAAGAACAGTTAAAACCCAGCTAGTGAAGTGTCAGGAGAGTCCTTCCCGTTCTCTGGAGAACTGAGCACCTGCCGTTTCCTAGGGGGCCTAGTTCTCTTCCAGAGGCGTCCTTCCCTTCCCAGCCTCAAAAGGGGCGTGGGAGCTGAAGGCAGGAAAGCGACTGGGCTCAGAGGGCAGGTCGGGGCAGCCCCGGCGGGGACCCGCGCACCGCCCGCTCCCCTCAGGGCCGGCCCGAGGGAAGGCCTGGGGCGCCCCCGAGGGGACGCGACGCTCCGCCCGGCCCGGCCCCGCCCCGGGAGCAGGGCGGCATCTCCGCCCTCTCACCTGCAAATCCCGGGCGCTGGGCGGGCGGCCGGCGCCCCGGGGCTGCCGATCCCTGCGGCAGGCGGCGGCCGGAGCTGCGGGCACATCCCCGTCCGGCT
>VZRF01001307.1:242857-265118 GCA_013396875.1 Vireo altiloquus | reverse complement strand
CATCATCAGAGCTTTACGGTGCTTGTGCGCTTCAGCAAACAAAACCATCAGCATTCATGGGTTGGGAATTGCATAGCTTGTCTATCAGTTAGTACTCAGAGCTCTGTTTGCTAGTTGTATGTCTTGCTTCTCATGCTACTTAGTCCGCAGGTACAGTTCTTCCCTCCATTTGAGTCCGGGGTCCATTTTAAGTCGGTGGTCAAGGAGTCGATCTGCTCGATCACGGTCTCCCACTGCCGGAATTACCTTTCACAGAATCACATAATTAAATAGGTTGGAACAGACCTCTGAAATAATCGAGTTCAACCTGTGACCCAACGCCATCACATNTTGTGGAGGCGGTGGCGAGGGCCGGGAGGGGCGGGGCCAGCGCCGCCGGGGAGGCCGCCATGGCAACGGGAGGAGCCGTGCCGTACCCACCTCTCTGGCCCGGGGCCCGCTCGGGGCCGGGCCCCCCATCATCAGAGCTTTACGGTGCTTGTGCGCTTCAGCAAACAAAACCATCAGCATTCATGGGTTGGGAATTGCATAGCTTGTCTATCAGTTAGTACTCAGAGCTCTGTTTGCTAGTTGTATGTCTTGCTTCTCATGCTACTTAGTCCGCAGGTACAGTTCTTCCCTCCATTTGAGTCCGGGGTCCATTTTAAGTCGGTGGTCAAGGAGTCGATCTGCTCGATCACGGTCTCCCACTGCCGGAATTACCTTTCACAGAATCACATAATTAAATAGGTTGGAACAGACCTCTGAAATAATCGAGTTCAACCTGTGACCCAACGCCATCACATTCAACTAGACCATGGCACCGAGTGCCATGTCCAGTCTTTGTTTACACACCTCCAGGGATGGTGCCTCCACCACCTCCCTGGGCAGCCATTCCAATGTCTAATCATCCCTTCTGTGAAGAAATTCTTCCTAGTATCCAACTCAAACCTCTTCTGGCCCAGCTTAAGACTATGTTCTCTTATCCTGCCACCAGTTGCTGGGGAGAAGCTGCCAACCTCCTTTCAGAGAGCTGTAGAGAGTCATAAGGTCACCCCTGAGAGTTCTTCAGTCTAAACAGCCCCAGCTGCTCCTCAAGACTTGTGCTCCAGACCCCTCACCAGCTTCATTGCCCTCATCTGGACCCTTCTCTTTCCTTCAGTTACTGCTCAGTTCTGCTGACTTCACTCCCAGTGACTCTCATCCAGACAGACCCTTCATCTTGGGATCATCTTCTCTTTTCTTTAAAACAGCTCCATACAATGAGCATGATGCCATATTTCATGGAGTGTCCCTGCGGTCGTTTGGGGTCCACTGTCTTGTCTGTGTCCCCTCCAAGCTCCTTGTGTACCTCCAGCCTGCTCTCTGATAGGGTAGGGTGAGAAGCAGAAAAGGCCTTGATGCTGTGTAAGCCCTGCTCAACAACAGCCAAAGCACCACTGTGTTACCCACACTGGTTTTCGGTCACAAATCTGAAACAAAATATTTATGGAAAATTAACTCCAGCTTAGACAGGATGAAGAACTCTTGACTGTGACCTGAAGGCTGAACTGCAGTACTGTGAAGCTGCAGCTGCAGCAATTTTAACCATTGTGAAAAACGAGGTTCACTGTCCTTGTAAAAGCTTTAATAAAAGGACACTAGGAGACAGAAATAAAGCAAAGGGTTAAAATGGCCGGGTTCTTGGCACTCTGCCAGGAGCACACCTGCTGTCTTGGACACACTCTTTATATACCTTTTCTGTTACAGCAGCCAAATGCATATTCATAGACCATTATGCATATTCAGACTTTTCTAAGAACCATTTCCACATCCCAGGAACTATTTTGCATGGCTGCTCCTTGGGCCTGCCTTTTTAGAGGGTCCACAGTTCTTATCTGTGGTTTTTAGTCTGTTTTTATTATCACCTCCAGGTTGGGCTCTGGTCCATGGGTTCTTCAGATGGTCCATGCTGATAGCTGGCATGTCAGTAGCAGGGACCTCCATCATGTGTTCATTGGGTGTTATCTCATCCAAGCAAACAATTCTAGCATACTGTCAGCTGTTACCATTTTTGTTAAGGTTTTGTTAATAGCAGAACTAAAAACTATATCTTTATAGCAAAGTTATTCTAATTTCACACATATAGCATCCATTTTAATATTTTCGAGAAGCCAGGATTATAATATGTATCTATAACACTCTCCTCAGTTTTTTCTAGGGCTGTTCAGCTCAAACACCTGCTGCTTTCTAATCAATCTCTCTAGACCCTGTTGACGCTGGGTTACAGTCCAGAAATGCTGGTAATGGTGGCAAATGGAGCTGAGATCTCATAGAACTGTTTAAGATGGACTATTAAACTGTGCACTTCATGCCTTCGTAGTCAGCCAAATCCTCAGTGAGAATGCAGACAGAGGAGTCTGTCCCAGCCCACAAACAGCACAGGAAAAAACATGATCCGCTACCCAGATCCATCTCAGGGGTTGGTGGTGACACTGGTGACACTGGTCTCTATACTGGTGACAATATGGTTCTTATGGAGTATGTAGATATGAATGATTGGATTTTTTCTGCAGAACTATATTGTGCGCTTGACAAAGAAGAACGGCACCGCTGAGGAGATATAGTCTTATGTATACATATTTATATAACATTGCATATATAATACATTTCATACAGCTCCCACATTCTGAACTTTATATGCTGATGATGTATGCTTGCAAAGAACTTTCCGCTTGATTTAGGGAAAAAAGGAACCTGAATAGAAATAGGATCTCTCCTCAGTTGGCTTTGGTGGTTGAAGCATTCATATGAGGACTATGCCAAGCATAAATCTGTAGTCACATGTTATTTCATTCAGCCTTCCTTGGGTTGATACATGGTGTGCAGCTGCTGTCTAAGTCAAAATGTCCTGTGCTGATGCAGACTGAATTAGCAGAGAGAATGTCTAAACTGTAATCACTTTAAAAGCCAAATAACTTTATTATAAAATCAGTTTTTTATAATTCGATGTTCCATATTTTGACAGGCATATCTTCCCTAAACATTGGCATTATTCTTGTCTGTCTTTCTCTGTGATTGCCTCCTCTGCTTAAGGCTGTCAACAACCTTTCAAGAGATCACCTGAATATAGATCAGCACGTAATTTTTTTTCTCAGTGAAATTTATGTAATCACAGATATCTGGAAATTTAAATTTGTACAACCCAAGCATCCATTTTAATTTGCATAACATTATTCTTGTGACCAATGTTTTCTCACACAGCTATAGATTTAAAACAGCTAATTACTACCTGGCAGCTCTTTAATTAAATTTTGTACTGTATCTTTTTTATGTCTGAAATACTCTTCAATTATCCTAGATATTTTCCTCCTAGAGACTAAAACTAACAGCGTTTACAATCTTCTTTTTGGCAGTCAGTTTTTTTTTCCCCAAATTTCACTGGAGTGTCAGTGCTGTCCAGAAGCAAACCTAAAAACAGAAGTAAAAATAAAATAATAAATAAAAAGTGCATATATAAAGTGACAAAATTCTCCACGCTGGAGAATGAAGATAAGTAAGATAAAAACTTTTAAATGCACTTCTGAAGTCCCAGTGAACTCTATTTTCTTGATTAGAAAATTTGTATCTTTCTTACCCAAGAAGAAAATGAGTAAGTGCTGATGTAGCATTTGTATTTAAATTAATTTGCTTGATTTTTGCCAAAAATGCATAATCCTTTAAACCTGGTTTGGCGAGTAGTGGGCAGCAGGGAATTCTCTGATACTCTTGCTTCTCCATTAGCTTCAGTCCCATGAAACTTGTGCTGGAAGGGGAGGAATACAATAAGGAGAAGGGCATCTGTGCTTTGCAGTTGTAGAGTAAACCCTGTTAGAGGGAAATTTCCCATAGAAAATAATGTTGGAACAAGAAAAGGCTTGGGGTGAACACAATGGGTGTTGTTGCCCAGAGTCACAATGTAGCAGCTGTTTTGCAACTGATAACATTTTATGATAGATTAGAGGATATTTCTTAGGGGCTGAGAGATTCACATTTGTATTAAAAAAATGAAATCACACACCAAAACAAATAGAACATAATCTGTTAAAAATCTATGTGTATTTCTAATTTCTAAAGCACTACAGTTCTTAAACTCATTATGTTAAAATATTTTCATAAGCCTTTTGTTGTTGTTGAGGTATAATGTTCTGCTATTTCACCATCATTTCAACCTAGAATTTCTTTGGCCTAACTCTGCAACTTCTGTTGGATTTTGTTACAAACTTTATACTACAATAACTGCAAAAGAGCAACAGTGTCTTAATTTCCCTGCTCCCTTTGGTTGTCTCCAAATGTTTCATCAAGGACAGCATTTTGTTTTTTGCTGGTTATATTTATCTAGGACGATGAAAAGATTTAAGAATGTATCATTCAGTTATGGGATCTATAAATGACAGGTATTTGGATTTTACTTGATGAGAGTTGCACATGGCAGTTTTCTGCCAAAACCTAAACAGTAGAATAAAATGAAAGATTAAGAGAGGAGAGAAACAAGAAAAAAACTTCAAGCAAACAAACAAAAAAAACCAACCAAACCCTTCAAAAAAAGGCAAACAAGCATCTCCAGAGCTATGGCTTCAGTTGTAGCATACAAGAGCAGGAGTGAACAGCTTCCAGTTACAGTGGACAGATGAGGCTGATCACTTCAATACCTTTGAAAGGAGAGTAGAAGTCATTAGGATCCCTGACAACCTTAACCCTGCAGTTCATGCTATGTGACCGAAGGGTTCAAACACACACCGGAGGCAACAGAGGGCTTTAAGTATATTGGACAAACCTTCCGCATACAATTGAATATACATACTGAAATTGAATTTCAATTGAAATGAATACAGTTGAAAATACATATGAAATAAAAAGTAAAGTAGATATTTTATTGTATTTTTTAAGGCTATTTTGAGATCAAGCCTTTCTGCTTTTCCTGCAGATTCACTGAAAATCAGGATATTTAAATTAATTCTGCCAGTGCTAATGTATGTTTATTTCATTTTGATGCTCCAGTAGCCATGCCCTTGCCTCCCTCAGGGGAACTAATGGATGCAGAGACATAGTACAGACAAAGATGAAGGTTTCAGAGGTTTGACAATTGGTCTGTAGTGCAGCAACTGCTGCAAACCAGATTTATGGGACTGCAGTAGGAAAGCATCTTGATGAGGAAAAGCAGTGAGGACATATTTACATCAATGTGAGAGCAAGTCTACAGGCGGTGGGTCTGCACCAGACGTTCCACTGCTTCTGCTGTGGGGGAAGCTGGGAAAATAGACATATTAAACAGTTCAACAGAACTAAGGAAGCCAAATTCCCACAAATCTATATCCTGCATTTCTTATTTCCATTTCTCCCTGTATATCTCCTCCCATTATATCTCTCTCCAGTTCCAAGCCAAAATACCAGCTTCTTCCCTTCTATCCTCCTTAAGGCCGTTTTAGAGCCTCCAGCCTCTTCTGTAAGTACCATTAGCATTTTTCGTGTCCCCAGTGATGCTTTAAATGGCTACCTAGAAACAGAGACCAGACAGAAAAAAAGGAATAAAGGAGGTATTTATTTGAAAGGCCTTCAGATGTACACTTTGGGCTCCAGAGGGTCCTGCCTCAGTGGATCCCAAAACGGATGATAGGTCACGAGTTCTTTGCACTTTTATATCAGCATAAATTCACCAACCAGAACCCAGTCAATTTCCCCAAGCTTGCCCCCTCTCCCCAAGATGATGGTTTACAGTTCTTGGGCCTAGGACAGTCTGGATGTCCTTGGAGAGTAAGCTAGAGAGGCTTTATTATGTCTGTCTTAGCATAAGAGAACAGTACTTAACAAGCTACAGGAAACTTCAGAGTTACACTAGCAGTACAGGATTTGAAAAATATCAAAATTAAAACCTAAGGCATCTCCAGTATCCTTACACTGCAATGGCCCATCTCCCCTGCCATGTCTCTTAGATACCTATTTTGACCCCTCACTTGGACCGTGGGCATCATCTGCTGTGTCTTGTCCAGAGCTGCATGTATGGCTGACTGCCTCCTAGGAGAATGAACAGACTTCATTATCCCTATGTTTCCCTTTTCCAACGCATGTATAAGTTATCTCACCTTCACTTGGGCATCTATTCTGTAGATTTGGCTATCTAGAAAAAAGGAAGTGGAATTCAACTTCAAAATGGAAAAAAAAGGTGATATGTTTTGTCAGCTAAAAATAGAAGACACACTCAGCTGGATTGGAAACATACTTCTGGATGTGGCTGTGTTAGGTGAGATGAATCCTCCCTTAGAAATGTCTCAACAGGTGATTTGTACTGTGTGGACAAATCTGTTCAAAATCATTCACTGTGCTGATGAATCCAATTTTTTTTCAGCTGCAAAAATATGATGAGCTAGATAAAGTGTGAAAAAAACTATGCAAATCAGAAGTCAACTCCCTGGATTCTTTCTATTGGTTTCAGAGCAAGGTTTGCCTACGATAGGATTTAAGAGATTTGGATAAACCTCTTATTCTATTCTCCTTAGATAAGATAACATCAGTATAAATTGTTCGGTGGGGTCTTAAAAGAGTTTAGGAAACAACAATCTTTCTTTCCAATGCCTCCCCTGATGTTTTTAGAGCTCGAATGAAATGTTAAGGGAGATCTTCCTGCCAACATTGCAATGGAAAAGGAGTGAGGTACCAGCAGGTGGCGCTGATACAACAAGCAAGCAGGATCCGCAGGCTCAGCTTTAAAGACACATTCCAAAACTTTTCCTTCCAGCTGATAGCATTACCACGTCACTTTCTAATTTTAAATATTGACATCTTATAGCTGCGGAGGGTAAGAGCTGTAGCTGTGTACCAATGCCACACAGGTATAAGTTCTATATACACAGAGAACAAAAAGAAAATGTACAACGTTCTGTTCCTCCGCTGTTTCAAGAAAACAGGTTAAAAACATGTTACATAGCAGTCATGGAAATTCTAGAAGTTTTGACAAAATGCTACTGTTGAAGTATAGGTCAAGTTGAGATGGTTTATTTACCTTCAATATAGTTCTCATCTGCATGAGTACCTTCGTATTAATGCAAACATAAAGAGACATGCCTGAAATGTTGCATTGTATGGCAGGCACTTGAAAAAGAATTTGTAGAGAAATAGTCTCTGTATAGAATAGTGTCCCTAACACTTCAACTTCTTATCTGAAATGGGATCATTTACCCCGTAACTTATTAAAAGAAAAATGTATTTCCCACGAAGTCCTCTTAATACAAGTGTCCTATGGTTACGCTCTTGGGGAATGCATCAGTTGTTCTTGATTTTTTTTTCCTCTTGTCTGTCAGAGCAGAACTTTACCATAAGTTAAGGTGAAATTTTAGGAAATGTCAGTTAAAGTTCAGGTGACACATTACAAGGAATTTAATCCCAGGAAATACTAATTCGTTTTTTAATTTACTAATGGTAATTGCAATGCATGGATTTGTTAAACAGTAAAACTCTTTCTTGTAAGTAATATTACACACAGTTCCCATGCTTACTTTCCCATTATTTGCACTGAGTATTATAAAATTTGATTAAGTCCCCAGCTCTTTTGGAAACCACTACAATTCTGTCTCTTTTTTTTGTCGTTTGTTTTTTTTTTTTCTCTTTAAATAAAGATCCTAGTTGCAAAGTAATGCTCAGAAAGGCACATCTAGGAAAAAATACATTCAGCTGTGTTCTTGACCCTAAGCATTGCTTATTCTTTTTGGTCTTTGTTTCTTTTATTGTTTTTTACATCTTGGACCACATTTTGACCTGATACTTTTTCTTCTATCCTTCTGGAGAGTGAAATTAGGAGTGTACCTGGGAATATGGATAATACTTCATCCCCATTCACTTAGGCTTCTGACCTTTAAATCAACACAAGCTCTAGAAAGTCATCTACAGGCATCCTGTCCATGTAGCCTCTCCTTTCATATCTGAATTGTGCATTTCTCATCTTTGGCAGTTCTTTAATCTTCCCCCATTGCTGAAAGAGTAAATGGAAGCAATGAGGAGGGAAAGAAGAATTAAAGGAGGTGAATAACAAGAGACAGCTGTTGGCTTCTACTTCACAGCAACAACAGTATCTTGTAGGCCCTTAGAGACAAATGATAGAAATCTGACACCCTCCCATTAATCTGCATCAGTGGGAGCACCCCATGGTGGAGTCCTAGAACTGGCCACACCTTGCAAGCTGAGGGATGATGAACACCACCTGTGCCATTTCAGTACATGTGAACTTTGGAAGAAGACATCACCTGAAAAATGTCTCTAAAGGAAGAATCCTGGAAAAAGAGACATCTCCACTGAGTCTTTGAAGTCCTCTGTACAAAGCAAAAGCAGGGGAGTTCAGAAAACATCACTTGTTGGGGCATAAATTTGATGGTTGCAGGGTTCTGCAAACTAGAGTAGCTGTGAGTCAACTGAAACCTATTTTTGGAAGTAAAATATTTTTCTTCCATTAATTTCCTTTTTAATATCAGGTTTGGGCCCTGCTCAAATTGGGATGAAAAATTAAAATGTTGAAATATAGTCATGAATTAAATTACATAGGTCACTTTTAAAAAAAAATTTTCTTCATTATTTAGTTTAGATAGCTTGATAGATTGAGTTTCCAAATAAATAGGTTAGTAGATTTGTAGTATCCCAGTTACTAATAGGCTAATGGATATTTTGACAGATTCAAAATTTGCTAGTTTTCCCCAAAATATTTTTAGGGACAAATATTTGTTGAAACCAAAGCCCTTTCCTCACTAACATGTCAGCTCTGACAATCTGGCACTGTGAAGTCAAAAAAATTACTCAAGTGAGAAATTCCTGCTCAACTGTATTTATAAGAGGGGAGGGTTAGCTAATATTGCAATCCTGCTGCTTTGGTTTTCCCTGCGGATGACTAAGAAAATACTCTTGTGGTTCTCCAAGTTCTTCACCTAGTAATATAGTCCCTCACCTGAGTGAAGGCACCCTCTTGTTATATGCCTTGCTGTGGCACTACATTTCAAACTGAGTCAGGTAAAAATGATCCCAGGTTGGACAGTGAGGGGGATTTTTGTGCACCCTGGTGATGCTGGACATCCTCCCATTCACCACGAATTAGGGAAAAGGTGCTGGTTGCTACAGAACTGAAAAGCAACATTAGCAGGACTTACATTATTAAAAGAATTTCTGAAGAGTTAATTCATACTTCTATTGTGATTTGCTATTTAGGAACAACAAGCTGTTCATGGGTCCATCTGTCTTCAAAAAACAGGTTGTTGGGAGTTTCCTCTAGTGTGTTTTTGTAAACCTTGATTTCTCTCTCTGACTTGTTTTGTATTTAAGTGAAAAGCACTTTAAAACAAGAGGGTCTTCAACACTCCTCATTTTCCATTTTACTATATAATTCTACATAATCATACACTAGTAAAGGCGAAACCTTCCCAAGATGGATATTTGAAGGCTGCACAGTTATGATGGAGCCAAACTCCCTGGAAACACTCTTCCACATGGAACATTTTACATAGTCCATATCTCATGGGTGTCTGCACAAGTAGGCTGTATGGCATTTTGGTTCCTTTTGAAATTACTTGGTATTACATGGTATCAGCTTCTTATTCTACTGGATTCTTATTCAATTTGCTATCAAAACTTTTCAAATTTGGTCACTATTAGAAACTGTTGATTTGTTAAGCATTGCTCTTATGTTGCTCTACCCTCGTGACAGTGGAATTAGATTCAGTATTGATAGCTTCACCAAGTAGCTGGCATTGGCCCAGGAGCCAAAGATACTAGCAAGGTGTAGCACTTTCAGATATGCTGACATTAGTCTAGCAGAGCCAGAACAAATGCTGTTTGGGTGAGCTCTATCAGCATTCTTCTTCCCGGAGAGAAACGATAACAAGATAAAGATCTTTGATCAACAGAGAGATTTCTTTTGTAGTGACATCTCTGGCATGGCACATCTGTGAAGCAATAAGATGCTGCATTTCTATTAGGAAACAAATGAACCGATTTTTATTGTGAAAGTAAAGGGAAAAAACATGGTGAATTGCTCAGCAGAATATTGTTGCATTAAGTAATTTAAAATAAGCATATTTTGAGCCATTGAGGGACTATTCTATATTTCTCATATTAGTAATGACATTTAGCTCAAATTGCTTGTCTAAATCTACCCTGAATTTTCAAAACCCCTCTGCTTCTGAATGTGAGTTGCATATTGGATTGCACAGTTGAACTTCTGGATGATTTCACTCATCAGAAGCTGCTTTCAATGTTAAACCAAGGAGGCCACTATGTGGAATCTGTATTGGAGTCTGGAGATTTGATCGTGTGGAAAGTGTGTGCTGGTTTAAGGTGAAATATGGATAACAGGATTCAGGATTGTGATCTGTGCTTTGATGAGTTGCTGCTTGTCAGCTGTTCATGTGTGTTCTTAGTGACAAAAATAAAGAAACATGACTTAGGTTACCTACTTTTGAGTGAATACTGTAAGCTTACAAAAGGTTCAAGTTAGAAAGTTGGGTGTTTTGATTTAGGTTATGATACTTTGGAAAGGGTTAAAAATAAGAGTGTTGAAAGAGACATAATGTAACAGGAGCGGTTCAGTCGTCAGAATAATTATGCTGGTAGCAGAGTCCAAAACTTTTTCACATGTAGAAGAAGTTGGAGAGCCTTCAGGCTGTAATATGATCTGTGCAGACTAACTGTCCTGACATAGTCAATTATTGTACCTTTCCTTACAACTTAAGGAAATCAACAGCTGAAGACTATAGAAAGCAAAATTCAAAATCTGAATTCTGTGAATGTTGCAAATTGAGATTTACAAGGAAACATACTTTGTATTTAAATTTACCCAAAGGTAGTAGTTGAACCTGTATTTTACGTACTTCCACAAGACCTCTGAGCAAAGTCAGCATGTCCATCCTCTATGCAATAGAACTTTATGACAGAGAGGCTGATTTTTTTTCCAAGTTACTCAAGTGGCTACAGACAGAAAAAATATTTAAATGTTGTTTAGGATTTGTTATTTAAATACTTTTTAAAATTTGGTCATAAGTGATTTACTTAGGATTACAGTGCAAACCTGTGATGGAGACTTGAACTGAGGTTTTAGGAAAGGTGTCTCTGAAAAATTTAGTTCCAGAAGCATGCACTAATATTTGCAAATCTTTTGCAATGACTTTATTTCCATCAACTTCTGACACAGTACAGGTTCTCTTTTGTTTAGCTTTGTGGAAATTGAGGATGAAACAGCTTCCTTCCTGTTATAACAAACTACCTCTTTGCATCCTGGAAACTCACTTCTGATGCACAGTTTCTAACTTTGTTCTTTTTCTGAATATACATTAATTCATTTGTTCTTTGACTTTGAGAGACCATGGCATGAGGTCAATACTAAGAAGTGGTCGGAATTTTAAATATAGACTACAGACAGTTCCTGTTGACATTTGAAAAATCTGAGCTCTTCTATTAACCATATGCATTATAGGTCAGTTAAAAATTAATGCAGGATGGAAGTAAATTACTTCCTTCTCCATGGTTTAAGAAAAGGAAAATGAATCTGAAATTGAAAGGTTTTTTAACAAACCAGTCTCATAGGGCTGAATAAATTAAACTGTCAGACTTTAGTCATTACACATCTTCCTGTGTGAAGCATGGAAATTGGAAGCACAGACTGTGCATATTATGTTAATACTATTTACTCTACTTGGTATCCATGACGTATCCTGGTGAGACTAAGCTACAACAGAATTATGCCTTACAGAAAAGAAAGAGAAATAAGGTTAATGAAACAGCATCTTGGCACTATAGCTAAGTAAAACACATCTCTGACTAGAGTGCTGAGCAGTACTGGGGGTATTCATGAGCTATTCTGCAGATGCTATGGCTCACATTAGCATGTATAACACCAAATCATCCTGTCAAAGAACCCTTTTGCTGTTCAACGGCGTAACAAGGCATTGATTGTGATTGTTGGATTATAGAGTCTGTCTACTAAGATTCGTGCAAGATGTTAAAATGACACAAAGGACCATATTCTTCACTAGAATCCAGAAGTGCTCCTTTCATAAAATACATTGTCCCCAAAATATAAGGAAAGACTACATTTAGGAGCAACTTTCTGTTTCATTATGCTTTAGTATTCTGGAGTGTCTTACATGGTGTTTCAATTTCACAGTAAACAAACTTTTCAATTCCACCTAAGAGATATTTATTGTAAAATCATTTATAGAAAACCTATTGATTTTCCCATGGGTAGAGTTTTATTTTGTTATATTAAATGACATCCTGAAACCTGTGGCATTATTTGAGAGTAAACAATTTCTTTTCAGGTAAAGATGAGACAAAGTTAATGAGTATTTTTGCCTGCTCTACATTGCATTGACTTTGACAAACAAACACCAAAGCACTCTTGGATACTGGACCATTCTTTTATGCTATATAATATGGATCCTGTATAATACAGAGCTGATACTTCAGGAGTTAGTGACTATCTCTAGGGCTACAACTAGCCTCCCATCCTCCATTATGCTGTCACAAACTAGATTTACTTTGGAAAATCTTAGCATTTATTATAGTCACTAAAAGACTGAGTTAGCATTAGTTCACTAATACAACACACATGCAAGCTTTGTTATGGATATTCTGGTGATGCTCATGCTCTGGCCTCAGCCTTGTAGCATCTTGTGCAGTTGTGTGGTGATTCTGTAGCTGGAACAAGAATGACCTTACTACAATTTCTTTGGGGCCAGCTCAAAGAGTCATAGCATTGCAAAGGCCATGACCACAGCACTGGGGGCCACCAGTTCTGCAATCTGGCTATCAAAATCCAGTTGTATCTTTATGGATAATGACATTCTGAAAGGGGTTTTATGCCTACTAATGCTAACCAGTGAGTGAGCAGATCCCCATCGCTCAGCCCTGACCCCAGAACAAGGTGAGCTTCTGAAGAGATGGGAGAGGTTGCTCCCTCCAGCCAGCAGCAAGCACTTGCTCACATCATCCCAGACCACTGCTAAGGATTTCCAGACCAAGGCTGTGGTAGATATGCTCTGTGGCATGACTGGAAAGGAACAGCAATGCCTTTTCCTGGCCATGAGATGAATTTTCTGGCTCTGGAAATAGCACTTGTAAAGGAAGTCTGTTTTCTGAATCTGAACAAAATTTTGGAAAGAAATTCTTTACTGTGAGACTGGTGAGATTGGCCAGGTTGTGGATGCCCCAACCCTGTTTATGTTCAAGGATAGGTTGGATGGGGCTTTGAGCAACCTGGTCTAGTGGGAGGTCTCCCTGCCCATGGCAGCAAGGGGTTGGAACCAGGCGATTCTTAAGGTCCCTTCCAACCCTTAATATTGTATAATTCTGTGATTCTATATGAGTGTTCTGGCAAAAGTGAAATGGTGAAAAAATGTCACTTAAGAAAGACTGACCAGTTTTCGTTGTATTTTTTTTTCTTCACAATAAGGCACAACAACCATTTTCCACCACTGGGGTCCCCAGATGCACGGGCAGTCAAAGCTGTTACATATTAAATAGGAGAGTCCTTACCTGGTGTTGCTGAGTGTGAGACTTACAGATACACCCATGGACTGACCTAGAGTTGTCCAAAAATAGATAAAAAGTCAAAAGGTTAAAAAAGAAGGTAAAAGCATATATATATAGTGACAGTAAGTGTGGTGAATGGGGGCTTGGGAGAGATGGGGAGACATTCTTGTGATTTAAAACAGGCCAATATGTCCCTAAGAGAGGCTCAAAACTCAAGAATGTGGTCTGAGAGCAGTTGAAGTCATGCTCATTTCTGCAAATAGGGTATTTGATGTCAAAGAAATTTCTGAAAGAACTTATGAAGCTGAGTACGTTGAAAATTTTCCTGCCCTTGGTATATATCTTGAAGGTTGTACTGTGATGCAATTTGGAGGCAGATATTTCTGCTGAAAGAAAGTAGAATTTTCTAAGCCATTGGTCACAGACACAAAATCACCTAAAATGAAAGTTGAATTATGACTCTGGTGCAATATAATATATAAGAATCTATTTTAAAATGACATATAGCATTATTTTGAGAAGATTCTAATTTATTTTTTTAATTAGACAGACAGTGACTGATGAAATTATTTGCATTTAGCATTGTGGAATGCAGTGAATTAATTTATACATGACATTAATATTTCTGTTTAAACCGGCATAACCTATACTTAATTTGCTTTGCTGATCAAAATAAACAGCTGTAATAAATTTGAGGATGAGAGGAAATTACCAAGGTCCTAAAGGCTGTTTCATAGCATGTTTTACCAAGTGAAAATTTGGGCAGAGCATCTAGAGAATCTATAATCCAATTTCTCTTTATTAACAGTAAAGCTGAATGTGTTACTTCATTCACTTTAGATTCAACAACAAGTAAGAAAATGTTATGACTGCATAAATGTAGCATATGAAAAGAGGAAAAGCCCAAATACAATTCAAAATAATATAGACCCCAGGACAATACCTTTGTTAAAAGACCTGGAACAATAATGGAATGTAGGTGACCACCTAATGGGAAAATGGAGGGAACCCTTTAGGGATACCTCAGATACTTTTGCAGCTGACTCAGTGATGAATATACTTAATATACACTTGGTTAATTTTGCTATTCCATTTTAAAATTTCTTTTGAAAGGGTGGTAGGGAGTCACAAAATTCACTGGATAAGAAATATATTGCTGCAGAATGAAAAAAAAATCTGAGAAAGAAATAAGATTATGCAATATATGTGTCACTTAGGAGGCTATACTCTAATTAAAAGAATTAATCCTAGAAAAATTTACATGAGAAAGGAAGAAATCATGGAAGCTCAGTGTGGTTTTTGTGCTATGTTAATTTTATTGGACTTTATGCTTTTGTCCAGACAACGTAAGTGGGCTGTAGAATACAAAACAAGGCTGGAAAACTGCTGTGCATCTGCTTCCCTTTGTTCTGAGGGAGCGACAAATATGGTTCCCACCAGATTTCAAAAGACCAATCTAAGTGGTTGAAAGATACGAAACCCTGGAACTGTATAAATACACATGAAGTGTTAAAATAAAATGTTTAAATCCAAATAACAGGACCTTTCTGTAATCTACAAATATTTCACTATGGAAACAGATCCCCTCAGAGCAGTGGAGAATGTAAAGGGAACATGTCTCCCTTGAATGAAGGCTTTTGCAGAAAGCTGGCATTTGAGTTAAAATTGCTCTTTGATTCAGACTTCACCAATCTGACAAGCCTTGTGTAAGACACAACAACTGCTTATCAAGCAGGGAAAATGTCAAAAAGCAACATGATTTATTTGCCAGCAATACAGGAAATGTACTCTACAATACAATGGCCTTGACCTAAGGCCCTTTAAATTTAACAAGAGAATTTTATAAGTCCCAAGCAACTACGCCTTCAGGAAATCATGGGGAGGAATAAGCCACTTCATCAAACTCTTCTGACTACACTGGTGTGGTGTTCTTCTTAATGTTTTCTCTCTCACCTTAGTCTGGTGCTGGTACTAGCCAAATGTTGATATACTCATTTGCTTTCCTGCTGGAAAAAAATGATCAGTTTTACAGCCTCGTGTCCTCCTTTTACAACAGCTCCATCAGCAGAGTTGAGTTCTCTAAAAGTGTTGGGCAAACCTCAGCATCCACATACCACTCCAGTCAAAATGGGCCACTTGAAGCCATTACAGACAGCTGTGCTCCAAAGGTCAGATTTTGGCAAACAGTCCTTGGGAAGGAAACAAATGCTTCCTTTGCATGAGGGAGGAAATTTTTTATTTTTTATTTTTTTAAAAGGGAAGGACTCAGGACATTGCATAGGGGTGTGGGGGGTCTTCATTTGAGAGAGTATCCATGCACTAAAAAGAAATACAGGAGCATTTTTTATCTGCTCACTTAAATAACAAGGTGCTGGACTGCACCCCCAAGGCAATGGGAGCTAATGGAGCTGAAGCAAATAGGCAGGTGACAGAGGGAAAATTTTTTAAAAAGCCAGATCTGGAGGTCTGACCATGCTATTATCTGTGCTACATATTAAGAAATAAATATATCTGGTTAAAATACAGTGACTGGCATTTTCTAAGCATTAAGGAATTTTGGATCTAATGTCTTGCAAACCCTCACCAGCAGATGTGATTCCCTGGCTGCCTTTGAAAACACAACCACTGGAGATATGTGTTAGTTTTGGAGAAGTGTGGAAATATCCTACCTACACTGTGAATAGTATACCTTTGAAAACAACACAATGACATATTTCAGGAGGTCCAGCCATGTCATCTCTTGTGGTTGGGTTGAGGTAAGGTTTGAGGCTCCGCATCAAACCCTATGTGGATGTGACAGTTAAGTGTTGGCTCATGCAAATATGTGCGGAGAAGATATGCCTGCAGCCTCACTTTTCCCTAGGTACAACAGTGCATAAATATTTCAGCTCTAAGTGCTTCATCAGGCAGTATTGTCAGTGTTTCCTTTGTGAAATGTGGCAAGTGAGAAGGATTTATCCCATGAAATACCAAATGAACCCTGCTGCTGTAAGTGACCTTTTGGATATGATTACTTGGATTTCTTTTTAAAATATTATTATTATTTATTCTACAAGTCAAATTTATCTTGCCAGACTGAAGTTAGAATCCAGGTAGGACTGAACCTTTGCATTTTAGCAAGATAACTTTTTTACCTCTTCCCAGAGATTTTTATATTGAGATTCATCAAAGGCAGAAGAGCCTTAAAAGCCTGTTCAACAGCCTATTCTATTCAGTTCCAAGAATATGTCATGTGGTTACATACTGAGCAGGGCTGTGTGCAACAGAGCAGACTTAGCTGAGCTGACTGAAGAAAATGTTATCATTAGCTCTGTAGGCAAACAACATTAGGAGACAGAAAACACTTGTGGAAGCCAATATGATTAAATCACTACTTGCTAGTCACGATCATGTTGCCTGTTATGTCCAAAAATATCAATGCGGTTATTGAAGGTAGGACTAACAAAGAGTGCAAGTGTCAAATCTTTGAGGGGAAAAAAAGTATCAGGCTTATCCCTTCCTTTTTTTTCCAGGCTACAAAAGAAAAAGTCTTGATTAAAGGAAATGATATCATGGGATTTTCTAAGCAACATTCAAGATACAGAATAGAAAGTTCAGCAATAGAAATTACTCAAAACATCAAGTAGATATTGTTAGGTAGTCTAGCTTTTGCAAAAGGTTCCTCATGATTTCCATACTAATTAACCAATAGAAGATGATCCTCTTTCTTTGGCAAATTACCATACTTGAACAACAATCACTGTGGGTTACGAGGTATCAGGCAATGACTTGAAATGAGTCACCTTAGGACCAGAACTGATCTCACTGTGCAGCCAGCTCTGCCACCCTACACATCTGGGCTGCATCTGGCCACGTGCTGGGACAATCCATGCAATGCTGGGCAGCAGTTGACCCACTCAGGCATCTGGGTTACCATGGCTCTGAGTACCTCTGCAAGACCCTCTTTGTTGTGATGTAGATGTTCTGCAAGTTGCATGTAAATGCGTGCGTGAAAGAGGCCAAGTGGCACTGACTTGCTTGTATCTGCGGTACTTAGCATTCTACTGCTCTGGAGTAGGTTTTTCAAGGAGAGACCCTGTTGAAACAGTCCCAAACAGAGCAGGCTAGCAATTAAGTAATGCAGCACTCAGGGCTTTGGTTTCTGAATTCACTTCTATGCTGTCTTTGGTTTAACATTGTAGTCCTGACCAGGCAGTGCAAAGACATTCAGTTACATTTCTCTAGCTCATATAATCTGCTACCTTCATCCCACTGCAGTGTCCTACTTGGCATGTTACACACAGATGTGTATGTTATTGCTGCTTGAAAACATAAACTACAATAATAAAAAAGGACTCATTCCTCACTGCACTGCATATATTATATAAAAATTTGGTATATAATTTGGTTCTCCGGCAGTGAAAAGTATGAAAAAAGATGTGTCAAAACCTACAACCTATGAACAATATCAGCTTTCAGAAAAAAAAATATATGCAGGTTATGTAATAAAATTTGGAGAAACAGAATCCGTTACCAGGCAGTGCTTTTAAATGTATCCATTACTAGTGATGAGACTTTAAAGTCTTTCTGCTGCCACACAATGAAATGAACTGTATTGAAGCAAATGTAATAAACACCAGAAATATAATAAGTATTGTAGCCTGCTGTGAAAGGAAATGGTTTCCCTAGCAATAAAAAATAAAGCCAGAAAAGTACTCTTTCTCTCCTCTTGCTCTCTTGCTGAGAATTTTTAAATTCTCATGTTTATTGGCTGACAAGAAGAATCAAGTATCTATCTGTCTTCAACTGATGTAAACAGATGCAAATTGAATAGATTTCATGCTGATTAGTGACTGGTAAATTTTATTATTTCAGGCTCTATTAAAAATATTAATGATTTTAATATTAGTGTGCATTTCCTAATTAATACTATGGGAAAAAGAATTGCATTATATAACAGGCATGACATTTGGAATGGTGAACACTGGCATATCATATACAGTGACTTCAGTTCTCATACTATTAGCTCACAGGAATATATTTAATGTTTAGATCAAATTCCCAGATTTTGTACTTGGGAGAAGGGGGTAAGAAAGGATTCATGCTCTCTTCCTATCCTAATAGCTATTAGGAAATAAATATTTTTCAGGTAGTGATTAATTTCTGTATTCTTCTTACAAACTTCTTACAAAAAATCAAGCAGGAATTCTGAAAATCTGATTCCTGTAGGACATGATTCTTCTTTACACTGACACCCAAAGACGGTTGTGACAACATGAAAGGACTTGAAACCATATACATTTTATTTTTAAGATATAAGAAAAACTTACTTGTTTTTCCTGAACACAAAAAAGTATATGTTTTGTAGATATAATATATAAATCTATAATTCTGATTTTTTAAAAAAAACTATATTGTCTGGTAAAACAACTACATACAAATTTAAACATTCTGTATTGCTGTCCTTGAAAGAAGTAAACAAAACCAAATCCCTCCCTGCAAGTCTCTTAGCTTGTGTGACTTCGTTCTGAACCTTGGAGCACTGTGTTGTGGTATGTGCAGAGCTGGTTTTTGAAATAATGATCATAAAATGTTCTGAACAAAGCCAAGGTGTGCACAGCAAACAATGTTACTGTTTTGAAAACATTCAAAATTCTGAAAGAATCTGTTCCTTGTTGGGTGAATAGGGCAAGGGACTAAAGAACGGATAGGTGAGTTGGTGCTGCACAAAGCAGCAGGACAGGCACACTGAATTGTAATACCTTGAGGGGTCTGCAGTGTTGATGGACAGGAAGAGTATTTTGCATCCACACTGCACAAATGCAATGGCAGTCTGGTGGACTAAAAGCTCAGTGTGTGATTTAAGTACAACTTAAGGGTATTTGTAGTGCTGCCCAAACACCTCCCCTAAATGCACATTTCAGTGTGAACCAAAAGAACTTCATACCTCAATAAACATGAGAAATCTCGGCTACAGTTTTTCTGAAATACTTACTACGGCTGAAAGTAAATCCAGTATTTAAGAGCTTTACATTATATTCTTATTCCTGCCATAATATGTCTGTGTGTGGCTGAAAGATAGTACTTTAATTCCTGTTGGGCAATGGATTGGATGGCAAACATGCAAAATGCATTGGTCCCTGAGCCTTTGAGACACTTGGGAAACAGTCCAGGTTTTGTGGTATGAAGTATAGATAATATAGTTTAATTTGAAAAGAAAACTTTCCCATGAAAAGCTGAGCCACAAATATCCTAGGGGAAATGTTCAGATGAATATAATCTGCTTGAATTTCCTCTTTTCCTGTGTGCTCTGTCTTCCAGACCAGCTTGGAGCAGACTCCAAAATTTGATAAATTCACATGAAGTCATCAGTCTCAGAGCCTCTCAGAAGAGCTTGATGCAGAACATCAGGCTGTTGATATTACTGAATTGCTCTTGAAAGGGTGAAGCTGACAACAGCTCAGCCGCGTTTTAGGGGATGTGATTGTCTCTCATATTACATAAAGGTCATCAAAGCAAAGTATTTCTAATACAATCTCTTTGCCATGAGTCTCTAGTTTCCTTGTCCTGAATATGGACTTCAGCTTAGACTTCTCCAGCACAACACTTAAAAATCACATCCGTGGAATCTTCTGGAGTTAGGTTTTTTTTGCAGACTTTTGTTCCATGTGTTCAAGGCAGTTGTCACTGTTGCTGAGTCATGTCCACATGTGGATATATATTCTTCATTGTAGAGGGAAAAAACTGTTTCATTTTAATGGTTTCACTAGATAGAAGGCCAAAGCATTCTATGGCTCTTTACTCTCAGTAGGACTTTATTTTTGCTTTAGCCATCTAAAATTACCCTGTAACTCTTCATTTGATCTCTGAAAGGGAGTGTCTTGATGCAAGAGATAGCATAAGCTGTATATATGCTCTTAGGGATGCTTCTCCTCCATTCATTTACCGTGCCTTTTCATTTCCTAGTACTCCCACACTGTCCGTTTTATTGTTGATAGTTGTTGATACTATGATGTGTATTATTCTATGAGTTCATTAAATATTAATCAATNAGCCATCTAAAATTATGTGTAACTCTTCATTTGATCTCTGAAAAGGAGTGTCTTGACTCAAGAGATAGCACGAGCTGTATATATGCTCTTAGGGATGCTTCTCCTCCATTCATTTACCGTGCCTTTTCATTTCCTAGTACTCCCACACTGTCCGTTTTATTGTTGATAGTTGTTGATACTATGATGTGTATTATTCTATGAGTTCATTAAATATTAATCAATTTTTTTTTTCTGAAGAACACCAAGAGTTGTATATCTAGTGATTTTTGATGTTCTAAGTCCAGCTTACAGTGCTCTTTCTTTCTCCTCTGCCTCTTTATTTTACTTTCACCACTGCCCCACATTGGAGTTGGCCAAGAATTCCGATGCCATTGCTAAACCTACAAAATATTGTGTGAGAATTGAATCACAAGAATCATTTAAGACTGGAAAGGAAGTCTCAATTTTGTATCACTTCTCCTTCTTCCAAGTATCCCATCTTTAATTATGGGATGTAATGTGTGTTCACGGGGTGTCCTAAAAGTGCCTTGGAAGGGCTGGTCACACTGGTTGAAGAGTGGGGTAGGTTCACTCAGAAAGTAATTTTTGTCAGATGGTTAAAGGGTGAGGGGGCTATGCCTGGTGTATCATCCCACAGCAGACACAAACCCAGATGGCCAGTCCCAACCCAGCTCATTCCACAGGAACCCTCCCCACACATCTTCACAGATTTCCACATTTCTTCTTACTCCAAACTTCCAGTCACTCATTCTACCTGCTCCATAGGTATTTTCTGAGAAGTGACTACCTCTTTTATCACCTCTCTTGCTTTATTGCAGGTCTCACTGCAATATTTAGAGTGATTCTCCCACCTCCAGCTCCAAAGCTGAGTGTCCTGTCCCAGATGGCAAGGAAGGAGGCCACCATCCTTGCTGTGGAGGATAGTGTCTTAGTAGCAGTGCTGTGGCTCCACTGACCAGGGGAGGTTGCAGCAGCCTGGAGGGTGACTGCACATAATATATGGGGTCCAGGCATGCCTTCAGAAGCCTGGCAACTTTCCAAGATTCCCTTCCACAAAGGTCCTCCAAAGGTGAGGTTTTTGGAAGAAAGTTCAGGACAGAGGACTGAAAAAGCCCTGAGCCTCTGGACATGAGGTTTTCCTTCTGTTATCGAAGTCCAATACCAGATAAAGAAGTCGAAGCTCTTTGCTCAGTTTCTCGGGTTATTTATTAGTTTTCTTATCAAGTTCTCAGTGCAGCCTGTGCCTGGCTTGTCGCTGTTCAATCTGTGCTACAATGGCTGCTAGGTCTTGTGTGCAGCATGTTTTTAAAACCTTGTTATCCAATAATTAACCACAACATATGATATTTTTCATTTTGTACCAATAACTATCAAATCTTTCTAACACGTTTCTTCTACCTCAAACCTATTCTACCAATCATTCTGTGCCTACTTCACAGTGGAACATGGAGAGGGAAGAAGGAGAAAGAAGGACCAAGGAGGAACACCCAAAAGCCTCCATCTTGCCTCTATGTACCTATATACTACAAAATCTTATACTGTAAATTTTCACCTTGTGGTAAACTGAACTAAAACTTATTTCACACCTTCTATGCTTTCAATTCATCCAGGAGTGTTGGAAGCTTTTTCCAGGGGCACAGATCAAAAGCTGCATCTCCCTGGGGTGTTTGGGGGGGGTCTTGGACCCCTCAAAGCAACAGGAGAAGCTTTCCAACTTTCCTGGACTCCAA